>JARPRH010005769.1:0-14921 GCA_031763665.1 Calameuta haemorrhoidalis
CGTTGTACTCCGGTTTTCTTCCTCTTCAATCTTTTACCGTCCTGCAGGATAGTCACCTGCAAATGCGAAAAAAAAAAACGATAAAAAATTATAAGCAATAAATGATACACGTGATAAGACACACAATGGGAAATCTCATACGAATGAAAAGATACATCAAAAGATAAAAATGAGAATCTTAGCATTTATCAATAGATATCATCCTCTTATATTATTTATCTGCTGTAATCTTTTCAGTCTTATTTCGAAGGATCGTATGGTATTGAAGGAAAATATGACTCTAGAATCTTCTTCGAGAAGGATACCATAATTGCACATAAAAGTATACGTAGGGAAGTAACGATTTCGAAATTAAAAAAAAAATGACTTCACAATTATGTTTATTGTTTTCGATTTTCTTTTGTGGCGTTGCCAGCCTGCAAAAGGTAGGATCCTGGCACGAAACGTTTAGCCTGCGTGAGAAAAGGGTCCCCAACACGATATCCGATTTAAATCGACCAACAGTATCACGCAGCCTTGCGTGATTCTATGAGAAGGACACAACGCGATGAAAGTAATACCACCGCCAGGACATAAGGAACCTGGTGATTCTAGGATCCTGACGATATTGCACCAGGTATCTAGCACAATATAGTCAACCCCGCGTACAAGGTTGAATAGAAATACTGATCTACCTTCACATAAGGGTCTGAGCTGATCCTGGTATCATCGACCACCCTGAGGTTTCTGGCCTTGATGACGATGACCGTAAGCCTCTCAGCAGAAGGTAAGAACGATATAGAGACCATGAGTTCTCCTAGCTCAGCCCTGTAGTCTCTTTCCGTGCACTGGAGTATAGGTCTGGTGATCGTAGCTCTGGAGCCCAGGTCGACTGCCGATAGAGGAAGTCTGACACAGCCTATACTGTGGTGCCGGGAGAAGGCGTCGAAGTCGTAGAGGAGTACTTCCAGGGTTCTCCTGGCAATGGTCGCAGGTTTCACCTCGAAGACAAAGTCCTCGTCGAAGACTAATTTTAGTAGTACGAATAAAGGAGCTTTTATAATAATTTTTTTTTTAATTAACGCCTAATACACACTACCTCTTACTCACCAGGATTCAAAGTACGTTTATGTATCCTAGTTTGCCAGACGTTACTTCGATCTGGAAGTAATCGTATCTTGGCGTAGGGATCGGCAGTTCCACTCAGCTCGCGTGCCTGAAGGTCATGCGCCTTGTGCCAACAATTAATAACAGGTTAGATACCGATTATGCGTATTCTTGGAATATAATAATTGCTGTATAATATAACCTGGCGAATGATTACCTCTATCAGTCTGACGGTGAGAATAGCAGCTGGTGCGTCGTAGGCCAGAGCCAGTTGTAATTCACCACGTGCATCCTCCGTGGAGCTTGGCGTCCTCGCTAAGGATTGCTGAGTTAACGGATAAGATTAATAAGTAAGAATTCTTTATTATCATTTATTTTTTATTTTTATATATACCTTCTGATAAAGTGCTGTGTCTATTTTTGTATGATCCAATCTGGTATGCATACTGGCTACTGTTCTGGGTCTGGCAACGACTACATGCTTCTCTGATGCCACCAATGGTCCACCAGGAAGTGGAGGAGCTACTCCAGATCCTATAGGACTGATAGGACTCACTGGTGCACTGTCGCATTCTGATAGAGAGACTGCATAGATTTATATTAATTATTCGTACTATGTTTCTTTATTAGTTTATACTAATGCACCATCACATTCACCTCCAGAAGATTCAAGGGCGAGGTTGTCGTGCATTAAGTTATGAGGCCATATTTTGTCCTCGCTTCCTTGGCTGGGAGCTCTGGAGCCATTTCCGCCACCTGTTCCGGTTCCCAAACCCACAAGAGCCTCTTTAGATCTGGCAGCCTCTTCTCTATCCAGTAAGTCTCTCTCGAACCTGTGTACAAGTTTTTGCTATTAACTACTTCAATTTTTTCTGGTCCAGCTTTAGATACCAAACGTATGACCGTTCCAGGGATCGAGTGTCCAAGGTATTTTCAATATACAAGAAAGCCTCTGGAGTATAGGAACAAAAAGCAGAATCTTAGTATAATCTTGCACAAGGTCACCTACCAATTGAGAGGTCCACCTGCCGGACCAAGAAGAGGCAATCGTCTCCTCGCACAAATGGCATACACGAGAATGGCCAAAATTGCTCCAGCAGCAGCGCCAACCAACCCCAGGGCGACAACTACACCCACCCCGTGGGCATCCATTGCCCCCTGGAAAACATAATGAAGAGAAAAAAGTTATTATAATTATTTTAACGGTAGAACGACTCCTGTTCGAGGAAAATTTTAACGCTCGAGTTATTCATAAAGTTTCCCAAACACCTTTACTTTCTTTCATTTTAATTCTTATCTCCCCTCATACACTCTCTACTCCTTGTTCGTTTCTCTTTTATGTTATATCGTAAAAATTTTGAACTCCAACGAATTTTCATTCTCATTTTCTCTCGTCCATAAATGACGTCTGGAAACGAAAGAGTCGCTATGAGTTTTTCGGATGAGCACAGACTGAAGGGCAAGGGCCAGAACTCTAGTCGACTTAAGGGTTTAGGGCAAGGCCAACACTCAAAAAAGCTTCTTCAGGCTCTTCTTTTCAGATTCCCGAGTGAAAGTAAAAATAAAACTTTTTCCAAAGAGGATGAATCCACGGAATAATTTTGCAATGCGATGAGCTCCTATTTTAGACAGGTTCGAGAATAAAGGTTCACCTTAGGTAAAATTCAAGAAATCCTATCGACTATCTTACACGTGTGGATCTTACCCTGCAGGACTTATTATTCCTATGGCAACGGACCCAATAGTTGCTATTCAAGGGTGCAGATGGTATTGTCATATCCTTTCGACAAATCCCTTAAGATATTTCTTGGATACAGTCTCAATGTCGAATTATACCTGTATCGCCTAAAAGTCCAAATAGTGGAATGACAGGTTCTCACAGTGGTTTAGAATACGTTTAAAAAGTCCTACAATTAAAATAAATCCTATACTAATAAATCATTTATGAATTTATTCAATCCGTCAGCCGAATCCTATATGAACAGTAAAACAACCTTAAAGGTTACCTGACGAAATCATTTGTCACATTTAAACTAGATTATCTCACGTAGAACCCAAACAGTCAAGACATAAAAAATCCGTTTATCCTGGCAACAAGCAGTGCTCCATGGCCCCCTCCCTCCCGCAATGGAATAAAAACAATTTTCAGGATATCGATCAGATTCTCCATTTTACGTTTTATCCCCTGTCAAGTACCGTGTGCGCGCTCCTTAACACTCTTGAAGTCGGTATAACACTATTGTACTGCGCTGGAATTGAATTTGACAGAAACGGTAAAGAAACTCCAGAGTAACGGGAACCACCCACGTGGATACAGAGACGCAATTTGTTTGAAGTACACAGCTAATCTGATTAAATAAAATTTTTATTAATATCAGAGATAAGGTTCAATAACAAAATGAAATAAGAAATATTATCCTCCCCTCAAATCCAATTCTCGTCGTCCGTGTAATTTCATTTCCTCCCTCGAATCTGGATAAAATAATTTCCGGAGCTTCTTTCAGAAATAAAAAAGCAGACAGCCAAATCGCTTTTCCTTGTACAATCCATTCCTCCCAACGTAATCAGCAACGTTTGATTGATTGTTACATAGAAATGAAAAAAAAGTCCATCCAAAAGTATCAACAGGAAGAACACCCTACCGGAAGTCATCATTGTCCTACAATCTTTCCCAATGGACACTTCAGGAAGTACAATCTAGAAGTACAATGGCTAAGCCGATTGATGGAAATACCAGGAGGCTCATCCTTTTTAAATTACCTTTAGACGCTTAGCTGCCACTTTTTTCGTCTACCTTCCGAATCATATATCCAGTTAATATCCAACTTATTAGACACTTGCCAAGCGATTTTACGAGGCCGTATACTATTCTTATTACGCTGCTGTTATATGCATACACATTATATAGCCGTGTATATATTCTACGTATAACGGCCAATACTCTGAAAACGAGGTTTGCCTACCAGAAGCAGCCGCCAATCTCGAACTTCCGAGTAAGCTTATGTCTAATATATTACACCACTTTAGAAAGTACGTAGAAAACTTATGGGGTTAACTTTTTCAGTCGCCACGTCTTGGCTTCGTCCTACCGCCAGTAAGTTACACTGCACAGATGTGGTACAGGACGAGGATTCCGCGAAGCTCAGGTAATGCAAACCGGTAAGTTATCGACAGGTCATTGTGAAATATAAGTATAAAGTTATTGGAAAACTACTGGAGAGTTATGAATGCATTATTTCTTACTTTCGTTCTTCTACGAATACTCAAAGCATTTCGCATACTTTATTAGCCCTGCTTAAGTAAACATATAAAAATCGATATACGTCTGGCATATTGGATTTTTATGTCGAATTTTCTAAATTTATTCCATCTCCAGATTGCAAAGCAAAATGAATTTCCACAAAGCGATTTAATATCGGTAATACGTCGACGCAGTTGGAATTCCTGCCGATGACAAGTATTTGGACGTTAGGTGCAGGTCTTATATGTATATATATATATATATATATTTGGACTACGTCAACGACGCGCCAATATTCGAAGCTCTTTACACGTCTCGACGACTGAACGACGCCTTCTCGATGGATCGTGGTATATATTAACACGGAGGAAAATTTATTATTCTCCTCCGCTGCTTTCTTACGACGTTTATTACGGCATGGAGCTTCTTTACTTTATGGTATGCATATATATTTATAATTGATAAGATTTGTCTGCAATATATTTTGAAATTTTAACTTGTACTGTACAGTTGTTACGTGAGTGCATTCAACTAACATATTTATAGGAAGGAAGTTAAGGCTGCTATTGTTATCTTGACACTAGACAGTGTTGTTTTAGTAGTCCAGTATTCTTTTGTGTATTCCTGCTATCCTTATTCTTTGTGAAGGTACGTATAGACCACGACGGGTTTTTCACAGGAAGGTACGAGGTTTTTTCAAGTCGCGTAAATTTCCTTTGAAAATTTACTTTGATTTCTACCTATAAACCTGCAATCGTTACTGAGCTTTACCCAGGTAAGTATGTTTTAGGTTCACAAGGTATTTTCAAAGTAAATACATTATTCCAGAATGCAGTCATGGATGTTAGATTGACTGTGATTTTTTTCAATTCAATACGAATTTTCTATGAAAATCAGGATGATTGCAGGTACTGAAAAAAAAATTCAGAGGATCCTCAAACAGGCGTTTATTGAGCATGTAGTCAGCGTTAAAGGGATATACCTAAAGGACAGAATGCTAAAGTTTGATTTCATGGTAGAGTGAGGAATGGACGAACCAAAAGAAAAGTTAAGGACCACATGGAATAAAAGAAAAAGAGAGATTCGTAACACGATAAATTTTCCAAACGAGTGAGGATTTTCTCAAAGTTTCATGGAGACTACCCACCTTCAGACAGCTGGGAGGAGAGTAGAAGAGAAAGAAAAGCTAGAAGGAAATTAAAATACAGTCTCTAAAGGTAGACGGGAATTTTTCAGTGGTATATATTTTGCGTGCTAGAAGTACCTGAGATAAATGAAAAAATACTGACACTAAGTATGACCTTCCAATTTAAGCTGGGTAGCTCGTGACAGTTATGGCAGACAAATAAGAGTCACTGATTTCAAGTAGAGAAACAGAGAGAAAGATCGAGAGAGAAGCCAAAAGTTCATGCAAGTTGATTTAGAATCTACAAAGTTTCTCGTTTCCTACAAGCAGCAGTAAGATTTGAATTTATAGCCTTGAATTAGCTAAACTTGGCTACGTAAAAATAAATTTTGTGAAAATCTTTTTTACGTGTCTGCCGCGAGTCCACCAAGGGCTTCAGCGTAGGTACAAGGCGGGTTAGAATATGACGCTGTAATAAAATATTGAATTTTAATTAATCGATCTTTTGTCTTTGAACTCCAAACTGTGCAGCTTTAAAGGAGCTTTTGGAACTTATTTTTCTTACTTGTAGAATTTTTGATTTGGAACTTTGATACGTACGAGAAGGTCATATTGTAGGAAAAATAATGACGTCAATTTAGAGTCGAAAAATAGACTTTACATCGTTAGTGTCATTTTTCCCCAGTCGATCCTGTCACATTGACTTCTACGCGTTTCCTTCTTTAACTTTTCAACACTTCACGCCTCCCTTATACTTTTATCTTAAGGCTTCGCCATTCTTTTTCATTGCTATAGCTCATTTTATCGTCGACTATCTCTTTTTTATTTCAACCCTACTTTATAAGGGTGTGGTTCCCCCAGCATCTTCTTGGCCATTTTCATCTTTACAGCGACCTTCTGACATCTACCTGTACAATGGAGGCTGCCACAATATTATCACTTCGAAAACGTCCATATCTCATGGGTTCAAAATATAGCCTGACCTCAGATAAGTGCGAATGCGTTCTTATGCCTGGTCAGAAGATCGTAAGTAGATTACCAGGATCTCGATTACAAAGCGTGTCCAATAAGTCTTTCTCTCGTTCCAGGAGAAATCGAATAGCTCAGCCAGACAAAGCTCTTATTTTCTTCTGTCCTCATTCGGAGATTTAAGACTCGGATATCAACGTCAGATCCGGTACTCTTAACTGGTGAAGAAGCTAGGGTGAGATACTCAAAAGATAAAAAAGAAAGAGTACTTTTATTTTTTTCAGCATCCCTCAAAGGATCATTCCTGGAACGATTAAAAAGAGGGATTATTCAGGATTTCGAGGTAACGACTACAGGAACAACATCCTTGAGATACAGACAACTCAAAGCTTCTGCTGGACTTTAATCTTCATAATCCTATTAAAAATCGATGGATCCCTAGAGATTCACTAGGATATTATAAAGAAGGCTGTAACAGTATGCAGTACGTAGGCGTCCCCTGTATACCCAAGATCCCACAGGATGTCTCAAGAGATCAGAAGACGATGAAACGAAATTTCAAGCGAAATGAAGTGCGAAGTTCAGTGAAGAAGACGTCAAAGGACGAAACTCTGTGTATTAGATTATAGGACGAGGAGCATTTCTGAATCTGAAAGTGAGTTCATCCCCATGCCATACCGAAATAGGGTAATGAAGTAAAGTTATATCCAGGATCTTAAAAAAATTGTACCCACAACATTAAGTATCCTTACCTTAAACTGTAGAGCTCTTAATTCTTATAGTTGTACATTTTAAAGGGATAAGTCTGGAGCTGAATAGAGGCATCTGTGAATTTTGTCTAATTATTTCTAATTGATAAAAAACGACAAGTTTTATTCTAATCAATTTCACAGTTCCTCAATCAAAGTAAATCTTCTCTAGTACATCTAGGTACGTCTTTTCATCAATAAAAAATAAAATTCTAGATTCATTCGCACTTCACGGCTCCGTCGCATCAATCCTGGATATCCAAAGTGATCGTTCAGAAACCGGAAGTTATATTTCTGATCCTGCTGACGAGCTGCTCCACCGCCTGAGGTGAACCGAACCGGTCCTATCGATTAGACGCAACTTGACTAGCCACCCCAAGGAAATTAATAATGTTCCAGAAGGAGATCTGAAATATCTTCCCCTGGGAACAAAGTATATTCCCAAGGTATCTGTCCAGAAATGCAATTACATAAGGTTGACGTCCTGGAGCAGGGAAACGTGCAGACGTTCCCTTAGTAACTCAATTCTCAGGAGAAAGTGGGTTTTTCCCAGCAGCTTATTCTTGAAAATATTCTTTAACTACTACGTGTACTCTGCTCTTCGTGCCATTTTGAGAACTGCTCTGCTAAAGGTTTGCTTATCTTTAATTTAAAGATCTTAAGGAAAGTCTTTCCAGAGAACAGACAGGCACACTAAGCCAAATCGACTTTCACTCTACGTCATGGAACACCGCAGTCTGTCATAAAGATCTAGAGGTATACATAATTTATGTATTAAGTATGACTGTCGATCTTCATTGGTATGTCAATTATTGTCACAACCTTCACGTTACTTGGCATTGCCATACAATTCAGAAATATAATACTCATACATATATCAAGCTTTTTTTGGCCGAAAAGCCTGATCTTTCTGTTTCTGCACATCCCATTCAGAACCTCAAGGACATACAGTGGAATTATGAGTTCGAAGCGTGATGTTATTTCTTAGAGAACACCTTGGAAATATATATTCGCCAACAAAAAGGTTGATGAGACAAGAGATGGATAGAGAGTGACTGGTGGAAGATTCGTTTTTGTAATCCAGATGAAAAAGCGAGCAATCTGGAGGAAAGATTTAAAAAAATTAAAGATAAACCACAATTTCTTCTTGACTAAGCTCTCAGAAAATCAGGTTCAAGTGCATCTCCCAAGAAAAGTGCAACCCAAGTACTTTAAGACTATTCCTACCGACACTTCACGTATGCCTATTCCTACCAATGCTAAAAACCATCCATTCGCGGTAGGAATAGTGTTAATTAAATGCTAAAAACCTGATCCCTTATATTTGATCTTTCCTAGTCACTTACCCTCCAACTGAACCTGCCACCAATCTTTATTTTCTCGATCAACCAATACCCAATTTCTCAAATGTCTTTTCCTTTATTCCAGCACGTGTAGCCGTGACGTGGAATAATAAATGTAAAAAAGTTGATAAAAATAAAAAAAAGAAGAAGAAGAAACCCAAGATCACAATCAAATACCGAGAAAATTTTTTTCTCCGTTGAATAACCAAGTGAGCTGCTTCTGAAAGAAGAGAAAAGAGAAAATCAATAGTAATGAATAAGAATGAGAGGACAAAAGGTAAACGTTAATGTATAATTAATCCACGGTATCCCGACAGTTTCAAGATTTCCCACGATAGAAGACGCAAATAAGGAAGGAGAGCAGGAGAAAACGAAAAGAAGAAGAACGTCTGAAATTCTTTAAACGGCGGAATAAAAGCCCCCAAAGGACATAATGATTAAACTAATAAAATAAAAACCCACAGTGAGCAATAATGCCTTCCCAATGAAAAATATAAAAGCAGTTCCTTTTCAGTAATTCCAAAAGTCACTTGTACTCCCCGCTGCGCCGAGGGAGTTAACTACAACATTTTTAATATCCGACAAAGCTCAAGGAGTAACGAGAATAAATTAAGAAAGAAAAACCTCATCTCGTAGAACATCTGGACAACATTCGATATCTCTAAACCGTTCTCATAGCCTGTGCAGAATATCGGACCGATGCATTAACGATCTCTGGTAAAAGCCATTTCCTTGTTTTCACTCGCGTCAATCAGTCTCGTGACAGTTTGACGGATGCACAGAGAGTGTAAATTCTATTTTAACATTAAACCGAAATCAACGCTAATAGAAGACAGCTGGTAAATTCACGTGAAAATTCCTAAAGCATCGAGTAAGGATATTAGAACGTAACGCGGTTACTAAGCGCAACTAAACTTACAATTAGCGGCCTCGCCGAATCCAGTCGAAGATAAAATGCGAAATGGAAACCAGGAAGGAAAACAGATACGAATTCATTTACAAGCAATAAGCTCCGGATCCATCAGACATGACCAAGACATTGAGATTCTCAAACGTGTATAAGGATTCCTCTCTAGTTAGCCTTACAAGACTTATTTTCTAGAGGCTATCATTTTATACACATATGCACACCGATACACCATAAGTGTACATTACTATATACTCCACTTAGTCCATGCCTTGACAAAATCGATCCCACTCACCATATATAGAAGGAGGTCTGGAAGTACGCACTTCTAATACAATGATTGTACACAGAAGTGTCTCACGTACTTTCATTATGGTGTGAGAATGTGGTATGGATACAAGGCGACTAATAAGAAATAGATCAAAATCCCTGAACGCTGTGAGGCGAGAGGAAAAAATAAGGGTTATGAGGTATTGGTCACAAATTCAGCACGATGACTGAAGTGGATGGAAAACATAAATCGGTTTACCCAGTAATTTTGTGTTAACGGATACGTGTGTCCTTGTCGCGCTCACGTAAACGCCCATAGCACCATCTCTCTCGCACTCGCATCGGGTATAGGAAATTTGAAAAATCTTTAACAAGGATAACTCTCTCACTACCGGTAAGATCAGTCACACATTGAATTCTCCTGCTGCTCTCCCACTGTTGGTGAACAACTGAAGATAATGATACGCCTTTGATCGATAATTTCTTGCTTCTGTATTATTCAATCACATTCCCTACATATCATATCATTTCCACAGCATCCCCGATCATTTTTTGATCCAGGGATCCGTCTTCTTCTACGTATATCCTGCCCTTCTAGCTATCTCATATTTTATCAGCGGAGAGAGATGCTGGATAACTGTCTCATAAAAGAAACCTGAAACTGCTACTTGGAAGACTCCTCGAAGTCCTTGACGAAGACGTACTCGAGGGTCGAAGAGACAGAAGGGACCATAGCGGTTCCTATAGAGACCCATAAAAGAGGATTCAATGTAGATGAGTATGATAAATGTGTATATATATATATATATATATATATATATATATATATATATAATATATGAATATATACACAAACATATATATTCAAATAGCACTGTAGCTCCTGTACTTTTATAGTATCCATACCATAGACTATATATGCTATCATGATGTATAAACAATACATGATTCGCTGTTACTGTATATTAAGAAGTAACGCTTAGCATTCTCCACCCGGAAAGCTGGTATTACAAGAATACAGAAAGAAGTATAAAACCTAAAAAAGACAGTAACAGCCCTTAAGACTCGTCTGACCTTTTTCCGGCTTATATCTTTCTACCTTCTCTCTGGCTAGCTGTTAGGAGAAAGAAAATAAAAAAGATTTTAAAAAAATAAAGGCCAAACACTCGCAGAATAAAACTTGCCTCCTGGGAGTCATTAGATGGACTGATCCTTCCCTGAAATCCCAATAAGTTTTTTTTTCTTCCTAAGCCACCCGTCGCCCCCCTCGCAACACAGGTCTTTGGAAAAGCTGAGCTTGGACCTGGTTGTTTATTTGTCGCTTTTGAAAAGCCCCACGAAGCGGCCAATAACACTTCTGACAGCTTGTAAGAGTCTTAAAGGATGTTCGGGCGAGTGGTGGGTGAAACTGTAGAATACGATCACAGATGAGTAGGATTGTTCAATAGTTCTCGAGGTGTTCTATGGTTACTAATGGGATTCGAGAATAGTTCTGCTACTCAAAATCGGTAAAATATCTGTTAAAGATTACTTGTGGCGTCATACGCTTCGGTGCAGGTCAGGCACGAGGTGCTGGTTTTTGTCATAGTATTTCTTATCGAACTTACACTGTGCGCTCGAAGTTGAGATTGCAAAGAAAACAAAAATTTAGGTAATATCTGATCATCGGCCTCGTTCGAAATATTGCATTGGGAACCAGCGATGAGTAGCGGACAACCTCTGCCCGCGAAGCAACACGTTAATCGTTACACATTATCGACGGAAACGATGATCACAAAATTCTACTTTCAGTCTCGCCGTTACGATTTAGCGCCATGCTTTTGATATCGCATAAAACTCAACCCACTCGTCTCTGATACGACTTCCTCTTGAAGAGTTTCAAGAGTTGTCAAAGGACAAACTAACCAATCCACAGCTAACTTCAAGGAGAAGCCGTGTTTCGTAGTTCAGCCGCGTGGCGGAGCCACAGTCGGATGACAAGAGTGAAGAAAGAAAGTATAAAAATGCAAGAGGCGACGGGGATAAAGAAAAAAAAAAAAAAAGATAATTTCAACGTCACCTTGTTTATCTTCGTTACGGTCGGGCGTGCTCGTGTCTACGAAGCTGTATTTACAAAGAAGAGAGAATCAATTGAAATTTGATTTCGTAAGTACACGCCGCTTTAATTATTTTATCTTAATTCTCGCAGACGGTTCTCGTCAGACGTTTATGAAAGAACTATATATGTTTTTAAATCTTCAATTTCATTATTTTATCAATTATATTGTCGTCGCTTGATTTTATACTTGCAAATTTTGTCTTGTATAATCAAAACTTGTTCACGTGCATGTACTGTAGGGTAATGTCGGGTTAAATTAAGAACACAGACTCACTTATCACGGTAGACTTCGTGTTATCAGTAAAGCTTCCTGGCATTACCTTTCTGTACGTAGGGTTATTATTCACGACAGACCCCATGAATGGTGGTGCGTTTGTCGTTAACTGTATATATTTGGAATGGGACATACGGTATATAATTACCCACGAAATTTCCACTAATAATCAATTCTCCTGTCACGCGCACAGGTACAGCCACAGATAATGATGTCAAAATTATAGAAGGGTAGAAGGATATATTAAATAATTTAAGTAGTGTAAAGCGCATGAAAATATATGCAACAATACTGATTGGATCAATATAACGTGATAAACCAATGAATAATTAATTTCTCTACAACAGAACTACGTAACGGCGGTTGTTCTTATTACAATAATCTGGATGATATTTTAATCTTAATGTCCAGGAGACGCCAATCGCTTTGTGATTCCAACCTGTTTTCCCAACTTGTGAGGACATTATGGTAATTGCAAGATCAAATTTATCGCAATGAAGAATCCTAGCCATAATCAGCCCAGAACCAATCTGGAGTCAACGAGGACATTGAACGAAGGTTAGCAAGTGATAAAAAAAAAACTAGACTGACCTATTTATTCAAGCAGACAAGTTATGAGAAACGTTAACCAAACTTTTCACATTGGATCTTTGACTTTACCACAGGAAAATTCGTTGCCAAAATTATTCGACAATTGCCATGGCTGTGTCGCTATGAAAGAAGCGACAAAAAATATGGAGATTTCAGTTACAGCTGACAAAACATTCGTGACGGTTCACTAATCCAATGAATACGTAATAACCTTATTATAATAATAATTATTATTATTGTCATTATTCTCCGTATTCTCATTGATTAGTAATCAATTTTATCAAAATCTCACCGCTCAACCAGCCACTCTGTCCTGCATTATATTTTTCAGCGCTGTCACGGGATACCGCGCGTAGCCCCTTCGCCTTCTGTAAAATAAAAATTAAATATGTGAGAAAAAATGAGAATTATATAATTTGTTTTCGTCGCAAAGAAAAAATCTGCCTGTTACTTTGTACGAAGGTGCACAGTACAGAGACTTCGTGGAGAAAGAAAGAAAAAAAAAAGATGTCGATTTTTGAAAATAGCTTGAATTAGGTTATACACTAATTAAACCCCTCTTACAATTAGATGTGAAAATCGCCGCTTGTCCAAGGTAACTTAACCGTGAATTCTTTGAAATGGGTTATTCCATTATTACGCTAATCCCTTAATACGCCTTCACAAAGGGATAACCTGGTCTACGAAAGCTAAATGAACTTGGCGGGATCTTTATCCACATGACAGTAGATAAAATTTCATCAAATTTATCTCCGTGCATAAAAAGCTACAAAGCATTACGAAAAAACCTTATGGGAAAAGGAAGCTGCTTAATTTTTCCTGAACGTCGTAGGGAATGGCCGACGGTAAACTAGAAACCTTCTAAATCCCAGGTATCGTATAACCTATAAGATAACAAAAAAATAAGAGACACAGCACAAAGCACTTTGTGGTAATCCATAATGAATCTGAAAGCCTTAAGGCGTTCGAGAAAGATACTAGGCATTGAGACGAAGGAAATAAAATAAAGAAACACAAACAGTGAATCTCCATCAGAAATACAAAAGCTGATTTTACTTCTGAACGATGGAATAAAGGGAAATGGAAAGCACTGTGAAACGTGTGACGAATAAAAGGAACGCAAACTGTTAACCAACATCAAGAAATTGTAATATACATATAAGGTATATTTCTTTCATATAAAAATCCCATTTCACTTTTGACACTTTTATTTATCATCAGGATCCTTCCTGGTATCTTCAACGAATCTCACGTCTCAATAATAATCCTGTGCTAATAAAACTGCATTCCTGGATACATACATTGCAGCTTGATAACAAACTGTTACTGATATCTACAGGTACTCCAGATAATATCTCTGAAATGCATTGCAATTCACTTTTGGTGCATGTGGGTCAAATTCAATTATCTGATATCCAACTGTTTGCACAGATATCTTTCTGAATCAAAAACCCTCTACAGCATCTTCCAGAGAATAACATGTCACACTGATTACTCTCAAGCAACCTTGACAGGAACCAATGGTCTACTGTATTACAGGCAAAAGTAACATTTATATACAGAGTGTATATATATATGACACCCTGTATATATGATTTTAGAGTTATAAGATGTGATTGTTGCTTTGTACTATGCATGTTGATTGTAATAATTACTACTACTATCCACAGTGACATAGGACAAGTCTTTCAGAGATTAAAATTACAAAACAATTCACATAAGGGTATTCCATACACCATATGTCGTACCACTTTTGGTTATTATCAAACAGCCATTATCTAACTCCAATGCTAATATCATAATCATTTAAATACGCATATGTAGGCGCTCTTGTCAAAGCTCCACCCCGTGACTCACAGCACAAACACTGATTAGGTCAGGGAATTAACGTGGATACGATTAAAGCCAGTGAACCGAATCGCCTTTTCAAAAAGAACGCTTTAACAATCTCCTGAGTCTTGTTTTCTTTTTTTTTTGTACTCTAGTCCCAACGAAACATCAGGGTCTCCAGAGGCAACAGTAGAACTTACGTGACTACGTTACCCAAACAATCTGTAAAATTACCATAGCCCAGAAAGCAATATATCACTTGAATTATAAACAGACGCAATTTAAGGATTACTATCTCTGAGAAATTCTACGTTGCCTTTTTTTTTTAAATAAAATTCTCAATTTAAAAGATCGACCAATTCCTACTCAGGCACGACCTAAGGAATCAAATGGAATTGTTAGGAAAAATTCATCCAGCTGAAAGGACAATGCGATCT
>JARPRH010005835.1:0-12431 GCA_031763665.1 Calameuta haemorrhoidalis
GTTCGATCAGCGGTTGACCTCCATTTTTTAGTAGGATTGATAGAAGTTCTTATGTTCGCCGTGTAATGAAAATTTTAACCAGGCAGCACTTTAGTTACCAAAGTGAACTTAATTGAGCTTTTCTTATTTTGGCTAAGTAATTTATTTTTCTGAATGAACAGTCATTGAATAAATGATACATTATGTATCAGATATTAAGATTTCCATTAAGAAAGGTTTGTACTATTATAAAGGTATCATAGTAGAACTTTCATAACCTTTGGTTATTCTAGAGTTTAACATTCAAACCACATGGTTAATTACTGTTGATTATAAGATTGCATACAAATATTTTCAATTATAGTGTATTATTTCCATAAGCCTAATTATTTCATTACAGGTAGCAGCTACCTTGTCTTGTAATGCTACCTCATCTGGAATAGTTACGTTAACTGCACCTTGTATTATATTACCATCCTATTTCCAAAGAACAATTCATTCGTCAAAGTCTTTTTGGGATAGCGTTGGAAACATAGAAACTGTTGAAAAACCATCAATCTATAGAAGGATCTTCAAAAAACTGGGTTTCTTTGATATATCCACATATGTAAGTAGCTTTAAATTTATATTCAATAATTATAGATTTTTATGTTCTCATTCTGACCATTTTGTAGAAACTCCGATTGAATGGAGTACTATTGTATCAGAGTCTAGTTGAGAATATCGATTATTTAAAATTTTTCAAAGGTTTGTACAATGATAGTAATTGATGATACAAGTAGCAAAATTCTTAAATTGTATACTGATCATCTGATCTTATTTATTAGATTTTAACATGTCAGATACATTTTTTTCGTGGTTTCTTATAACGGAATTACACGTTTGGATGTTGATGGTGCGTACTATGTCCGAAGGTGAAGAGGGTCATTTTCTTAGAAATGAAATTGTTTCATCAATGTGGGCGGATGCAAATGCACGAATAAAAAAGCTTGGAGTAAGCTTTGAACAATACTTCTGATATTTCATGCTCATGGTATGTGATTGGAGTAAGAGCATTCATATAAATATATTTTTTCAGCCTATTTCTACTGCAGTTTTAAACAAACAGTTAACTGAAATCTCACAACAATTTAATGCAGCAATAATTGGCTATGACGAAGGGTTATTGTCAGATGACAAAGTACTGGCTGGTGCACTATGGAGGAGATTCTTACAATCAGAATCCAACGATCCGGAAGCTGTGGAGAAACTAGTTATTTACGTTCGAAAACAGGTAAGTAAATTTATTGAGACGCTATGAATAATTTATATATTTGTCAATGAAACCTGTGTTATTTTAGATTTGTGCCCTAGACAAACAACCAAAGGACGATTTTTTAAAGACTCCTAAAGTAATCTGGCTTAATTACGATAGTAGTAAATAATAATTAAACGCGACTTATAAAAGTGTAAGTCATCATTGTAAATACTTGTTAATCGATTCATCTGTCTTCAAGTATTAGCATAATAACTTAAATTTCTGTACATATATTCATAGTTGCAATTAAAAATTGATTTATTAAATTTTCACAAATCTTACGTTCATCATCATAATTTTACATTCGAAAGACTTGAGAAGTAATCTGCACAAGCACAGGGACGTCGTATATACGTCGTCCTCAATATACTACCATTTGCTCCTTTCAAATGTTCAAATGCTGCAAACTGTCAATTAAGATTGTTATAATTTTTCTTCCTTGAACACATCTCATTTGTAATGTATATTTTGGTACAAAATCGTTCCAAGTTTACAGTGAAGATTTATATTTAAGAGCAGGCATTCTAATATGGAATTATATTTAACACTTGAATTATGTAAGCATTCTATTGTTCATGAATAGTATCTTTAGCATTTTCGATATCATCTTTTTATTTCATCGTATTTTTGTCAGTTATCAGTACGATTCCGCCATTTCTGTATCATCAATAACAAGATCATCCAACATTTCTTCTAAAGTAATCCGTGGTATACTAGGATCCATTTCGCTAGAATCCACTGGGATTTGTTTACTGGAATCTCGGAATATATTAATATTTTGTCGCATCTCAGGATCCTCCTCTAATTCATCCAAGAATTCATTATATTCACTAAATAACAAAAATTATATAAGTAAATTGTGATTTGAGGTTATAATAGTTTTATCATGGTAACAAATATAATACTCACTTGTTCTCTGTACTCATGCTAACCACCTCTTCGGCGAGATGCTTTAGCTTCCATACTCTTGCTCGACGCCTGGCTGCCTTATCGTGACCGTAAAACTTTTTCACCAGGATTACGTCTGGCACTATATCCCGGCTTAATTTATCAAAGTTCATGTCATTAATATTACTGTCACCAATTGCATATCCCAATGCTGAATCTCCAGGTTTAAGTATATAACCTAAATGAGTACGTGTGTGGATTGTGTTATCATTTATACCCAACTCAGATGCTTTGACCAGCCAAACATCTGCTACGGTGTGCTGAAAAGTAATCAGAATTGGAATTAATGTGTACTTAATTTTTTTAATAACAAGTAGTTATAAGTGAAAGTATTACTTTGTTAGAAATTGCTCCTTGTCCTGGAAATACTTTCTTATCCTTATCTTTTATTGGTTCGATATCCATTACTACGTATTCTGTTAATTGTTTTGGATTGCAGATACTGCTGAATGGATATCGCCAGTATACAGTGCTACTTACTTCAGCAACTGTAAATTTAATATTGTGAAGTTAATTTTATTTGTAATTTTACTTTTGTAATGGATAATATGATTTTCTACATACTTTGAGCCGAGGATACATCCATAAGATGAATAGAATTGGTTGTTCTGTAGACAAGACAAATTGGATGGATTCCACCTAACTGTTGTGTCAGTTTTTTAGGAAGACAGACTACACTGTCCTTTGAAATTGGTACTATTTCCACGCTAAAATTATTAGAAGGTATTTAAATAACGTTTCAGGTGAATTGCATATAATAGATTTTTCAAAATTGTACCTGTATGTAAATTTATAGTTGTAAATATTACTGTGGATGTCATGTGAAATTAATTTCTTAGAATGTTGATAGCGACATGGCAGCACTGCTACTAGAAAATCAATCATTTTCCTAGCTGCTGCTTCGTTTGCATAGAAGAAGTCAAGACCCTCTAAATGTAAAAGAGAAATATTTTTAAAAAAGAATCATAATAAATTATTTTTATTATTTAAATTCATAATCGTACCATGAATAGGTTTAATTCCCAATGTTTGTTCATGAGCTTTATGTTTCAAAATAAGTTGTTCCAAGTAGAAAAATGTCTTTTTGTTTATAGCTTTTTGACGAACTTGAACCTACAATTGTCGCAATGTTGTTACTCACTGAATATTGCCCAAATAAATAAATAACAATCAAGTAATATATTGTAGAAGAAACTTACAGATGCACGCCAGTAATCCTGAGCTTCTGTGCGATGACAATCTTCGCACATCTGATGATTAACTATGTATTCAACAATAAAGACTTGTTGTAATATTGCACCCCCAATGACTTCTGCATGCACAGTGAGTTTTACCTAATGAAAAATAAGTGAAGTTTAACTATAGATTAGTAATTACAGTATCATTTTTTTGCCATACCTTAAGCCTTTTGGAATGAGGTTCAGTCCATACAAATCCAGCATCTACAAGTTTCACACGACTGAGACCTTTCAATTTCTTTAAGCATAATGACAGAAGCTCCCGTGATTCCAATGGTGCATGAATCCATTCAGCAGGAGGTTGCAAGTATCTGGAATAATTACATTTAATCTATAAAAGTCAATATCTAACAAAAGCAATAAAGACATTAAAATTTTTTATATACAACAGAATGATGTTACCTCTCGCAACCTTTACAGAAATGTAGTGTGGCTTGCTTTGGAATCCCTTCCGTAATATCAATACGAGACCTTAAACATGCTACACACATGTTTGCAGGATTTGGTTCAATCGGTACCCCGCATTCGCAGCATAATCTAAAAAAATGAAATTAATTTAAAACATCTGTTTTGTTCAAGTAAACTTAAGTGTGTACATACATCCTTGCTGTTTCTTTTACAGGTTCATCGATATTCGTCATGTACTCCATTATGACAATACGTTGTTGCACTAACTTTTGGGATTTAATTAACAAATAATAATAATTAAATATTGTTGAAAGAAGTGAATATTCTAACACTTGTTCTCCATGCACGTGTTTTTCTTCGGAGCACAGGAAGCCATGCAAGCACAAACCACTTATTCACAAGAGTAAACCCTGAACATAGGTATAGAAATATGTATAAGGATGGTGTATAACTCTGTGAGGGAGAGATGAGGAGGGAGATGCAAAAACATGGCGCTAAAACGTAGCGGCGAGACCACAACTAAGATTTTGTGATCATCACCTCCGTCGATAATGCATATCCCGTTATAGCCGAGTTGAACGTGATCACAAACGTATGTATAGCTTGGCGGGCAAAGGACCGTCAGGAAGTTAGCGTGGAAAAATAAAGATTCATGTTTATATGCCTATATAAAGGGACCAAACTGGGTCCACTACACTCGTTCTCAGTAACCTGCAATGATAACCTCAACTTATTATAGATCATAATTTTGGGCTTTTTAAGGGCTGTCGAATGCGCCTGGTCCCAATCAAATCGGACCACTCGTTCGAAAATGCCACCCAGAAAACTGGTCTGGTGGACCCAAATCTGTGGTGGACCTAGGTCCACGGTCCTAGGTTCGTGATCACGTTCAACTCGGCTACGACGGGATACGCATTATCAACGGAGATGATGATCACAAAATCCTACTCCTAAACTCGCCGCTACGATTTAGCGCCATGTTTTTGGTATCGCCTAAAACCGTAGCGTTGTGCATATCTCTACTCATCTCTGGATGTTTTATTTAGGCGTGGACCCGCCACCTGAGCGAAGAATCCTGGTACCAGTCTCACGGTTTTGATTGGTCGAGTATATAGTAATACAATATTACGCGTCATATCGTGAGCAGCGTGTGTATCTTATGTCGACTGGTGTCGACGCGTCACCTGGATGAGATGCTCGGTGGGACCACAATTCGAGCCTCGGAACTTAAGAAAGGGGTTTCTCGAAAAAATGACCCTCATGAAGAAAAATAAGATAAAGTTGATTTAATAAAACCGATAATTATTTAGACAATCTCCCTGCTCATCTCTAATACTATGGATTCGCAGCAGTAAGGAGTCGACTTGTGTCGATTATTTCTATTGAACAGTAGCGCCTCTCTCCAGAGACACCAAAGACGCTCAAAGCATTCACTAAATGGAGTTTTGAATGCAAAGTATATAAAATTCATTAAAAAAAGGAAAGAACGATTCCCCTTCATTATGCTCAAACTCATTGAAGATGACACCCTAATTATAATCCATCATATTCTTATATCATAGGGAATGTAATAATGAATGACTAATTAAAACGACAATTGTTCACAGTACTATTTCAATATATTGAATTTTATTACAAAATGTCTGTGTTTAGGCTACAACATGTAATATAATGACGTTTGGTCTAGACCCTTATGAAAACAAAAGCTTTACTGCACCACATTTTCTATTGCCTCAGCAAGACAACACGTTTATCTTTCTACACTTCAAGGAGTTTGTTACTCTCGCGATAAATGCAACACAACGATGAACTCGAAATATTTTCGTTATGCGTTCAGAAGTCAAATATAAATTGCACAATCAGTTACCTCTGAACGGATAACAATGAAAAATGAATCTCTGATCGATCAAGTAATGATTTGGCTTATCGAAGAAAGACGCATTGATCCCCCGTGTTGTTGCATCGAATATCATTATACTTTGTCATCCATTAGCTTAGCTGATGGAACCCAAAAAGCTTATTGATCGTGATACTATTTAAAAAAAAATCATTTTAAACGTAAAGCATTAAAGATACAGTTATTAATTAAATTAAAGTAAATCATCGTCCTTCGGAGTAAAGTACATCATTCCTTGAAGTGCAATTCAATAACGAACGACTCGAAATTGTGTCACAAGACTGACGTTAGAGGACGAAAATATGAAAGAAACGAAAGAAAGAGAGAGAAAGAAAAGACAGATTGTACAGCAAAACTACATACAATCAAAATACATTGTTTAAGTGTAAAAATAATAAAATTAGCGATTTAGCGATCGTAAACCCTCGATTACATTGTTTGTGTAAACGTTCTGTCGTGGTAAACGTTTTAGAAGTAAAGGAAACTATCCCAAGCAGCTAATCCTAAGATAATGTAATATCTTTTTGTTTATTTATATAACTTCTATTTATATTAGGTATGCACGTACGTGTGATAACTAAACAGATACATGATTTCTGCTGCGCAGCGCCACTAGCGGCATATTCAAAGTCAAGGAACATGGGGCTGTCGAATGCAAATTGTGACAATATTTCCACGCTCGAAAACTGATGAATGATTCCGTGTAATACGCTTGACAGTAATCATTCAAGGATTTTCCGTTGAAATGCGATTAACGCGTTTTTATTTTTCTTTCTTTTTTTAAAACGTTAAATCGAATTGCCTCTTATATCATCCCGGACCCGATACCGACGTAGCGACAAATAAAATAATATACGATTTCCTTCTTGTAAAATTTGATTCGGCCGCGCGCTATTTGAATAATCTTTTAAGTCATAGAATTATAGTTACACTGTGTCCACGTTAGCAGAAAAAAAAGAACAAAATAAAAAAAGAGAGAAAGATAAAGAAATAGCTTTTTTGTTACATGACAGCATCATATTCTTCGACGTACTATAATTATATATTTAATAATTTTTTTTTCTCGTATAATTATCAAGTAAAATTTGTAAAATACAATATACTGCCTATTATAAATTCTTAATCTTTTCTTTATAAATAATTATAGTAGTAGTCTTCACACCATTTTTTTGTTAATTTATTATAATCAGATACCATTCCTTTCAAATTTAATTTAAATATTACATTTGTGCCCTTTGCACTAACTCATTTTATGGTATTTTGCTTGACTATGCATATAGTACATGTAGTATACTCTAAAGGACTTACTGTATTTACATATATACATATAACAACGGCACCTGAGCCGATTTTGTCAATATATTTTCCCATTAGCACTACAACCGATTCTTTTTAAACAAAGGTATCGTCTGGAAAAAGTGTTCTATAACCACTAGAATGGACTTGGAAGTAACTTTGAATATACCGTTCGCACGTACACCAAACGGTCATAATGATAAAACATGTCTCAGATCTGTACTTTTCATTTTTTTAGTCGCCATAGCATTACTCTCACCTATTTTTTCGTTTTCAATTATTCGCTACTTCACCGTATACCTCCTTGGTTTATGCGATTTTCCCAATATATAAACCAAAACTATAAGAAGAATTTAGTTACGAAATATATATGTTGCACTACCAACACCATTTACTTGGCCAACCTTGAATTCTACCTTCTGGCGGCTTTCCATTGTAAAGGCGAAGGTTGTACATAACTTTCTGCTTAAGAGCACAGAGACTCAAGCCGATTGGCGTTATCTGCACATTCTGCTAAGAATTGTAGAATGTGCAGATAAGAAATCAGCAAATATACCTATTCCCCTGATAAAGCTCCACATTAACTATGTGTAAAAGAAAAAAATGTTCATGCCTACGTCCCAAGAAAATTACCATATAAATTCACTATTTTCAACTACATGCGATCAATCCGTGCATTCTTCAAGCAAAAGGTTACGATTTGCCTTTACATTACAAAAAGTGGTGAGTTCTATCTAGCGATTCAGGGTTGGCCAAGATCTCCCTCATGCTACGAGTCGAGGTCATCCTCCCTCTGGCTGCTAAAGTACGAGACCAAACCACCGAATTCACCCGAGCCCTCTTCATCGTACTGTTTGTTGCTATTAGCAGCTTCATTAGGATGCGGTTGTGGCTGAGGAGGCTGAGGCTGGGGAGGTGGTGGCGCTTGTATGGGAGCTGGATTTTCGGCAGGTGTCGAAAAGTGTTCAGCTGGATAGGGAGAGCCTTGATAAGCCGCCGCGTCATCCGCCGTGGACATTGGCGGCGGAGGAGGATAAGCACCGTAATGATAGTTTGGTGGTGGAGGTGGATGATAAGGCGAGAAATTACCAGGTGGCCGATTTGGTGGCGGAGAAGCTTGCTGTATACTGTGATTAGCTGGTGAAGCGCTAGAGAAAGGAGGTATCTGATGTCTGGGACCCATAGGACTGTTGTCCGGGAATCTTGCGAGTGGAGGACCGCCTCTTACGTAAGGTGGCGGCGGGGGAGTGGGTCCGCCCTTGGCGAGGGGACTTCCAGCAGCAGGTGGAATCATAGCTGGACCTGGACCCAGGGGAGAGCTACGATCCCGACTGTTGATGGATATGGGTCCACCTCCCGAAGGCGACGGATCCATGGGATGATGAGGAGTGTGATACATCTGTGGTCCAGGTACCCTCATCCTCATAGGCGGGGTCCCTGACCTTACAGCCGCAAAGTGCGGAGGCATTGGGGATTGACCTGGTTGCCGGTATGGCGAAGGAATCCTACCGCGGGGTTGCATGTCGTAGCTGGAACGCGGTCCTCCCATCATCTGACCTGCTGCATTCGGTGCGCCAAAGTATTTGTGGCCCATCGCAGCTGCCGCAGCCGTGAACGATTGTGGACTGCTGGAAACTGGCTGTGATTGCAGCATTCTCGTGATAACGGAAGACTGTTGACTAGGTGGCAATGATGGGTAGACCGGCTGAGGATTGGTTGGCTGACCCGAAGGCGGTCCCTGCGTTGTCACGACATTCGCTGGCGGTGTAGAGGGTGCCGAACCAGAGGTACTGCTACCTGGAGTAGGAAGTACGTTTGGGATATCATCAGGTTTTGCTTCTGAATTAGAATCGGTTCCCATTCCAATGAGACCACCCTCGGCTGCAGCCTTCGCCGCTGCTTCTGCAGCTCGAGCAGCTTCCAGTGCAAGAGTTTTCTTACCCTTGCCACGCCCTCTTCTCTTGGGTTTCATCGGTGATCCATCAGGATTGAATAGCTGCCCGTCTGGTCCAGTCATGATAGGAATATGCCCTTCCGTTGTCCTCTCCGTTTCAGGAGTCATAACTGCAGGTAAGTTAGGATTTATGTTAGGAGTCATATTAGGCGTCATACTTGGAGTTATATTAGGAGATATGGTAGAGCCTAAAGCAGTAGGTCCCAAATTGGGAGCACCGTCTCTCCGCATTTGCTCGGCGAGTATTTCCGCCTTGCTGCGGCGACCTCGTTTTTTCTTTTTTGGAGCCTCTCCGTCGGTCCCCTCCGGTGCATTTGGATCCCTTTGTCTTTCGGCCGCTAAAATCTCGAGGGCCTTTAATCGAGCTTTCTCTAATTTCTTAGCCTCTCTTTCCTCCTTCTTTTTCTTTTTCGCTATCTCAATCGCCGCCAATTCCAACTGGCGCCTACCGTACTCCTCGTCTTCCATCATCATCTGCTCCAGCTGCTCTTCGTCAAGCTCCTCTAGTTCCCCGGGTCCAAGCCCCGTCAGGGAACCCTCGGCGACTTCCCCCGCGATTGGACCCGCTCCAGACATTACCGTACCTGCTACTGGAATTCCTTCTCGGACGGCTTCATCAACCTTGGACGTCACCCCTTCATCTGTATTTCCAATTTTATCAGCGCCCATCATTCTTACGCCATCATCTTCGCCCTTTGGATTCATTAAGGGCATGATCGTCAATTTTGGCTGTCGTGGCTTGTTCTTACTTCCAGGCTTTGGCCCCGGCTTCTTTCTCTGCTTCGGAGGCTCGTCCTCGCTCATCCCTTTTCCCTTTGTAGCAGGACTTTTACTGCCTTTCGGTCTCTTTGTTTTCGGGGACTTGTTTTTAGGCTTCAATGATTCTTTCTTCGGAGAGTATATGTCTCCTGAAATAAATCTTATTTTTAATAATTCCTCTTAGATCACAATTAATAATCTATTGACATAGATTGACATTCTAATTACCCGAATCTGAATCTTTTTCGGCATCCTCATTCAGGTCTTCTGCCTCGTTAACGACGAACTCGTCTTCACTCTCCTCGGTTTTCCTTAGGGCTTTCTTTAATTCCTGAACATCATACATACACAGAGCAAGTAACGCAAACAGTCTTCTTGTGACTGTTTTTATTAATAATGTTTTAGCAATCGACACGTTACCTCTTCGCTATCCGATGCTAACACCTCCTGGTAATTTATCTTTCGACCTCGTGTTCGTCTACTCAGGGTTTCCTCTTCTTGTCTTGGACTGTCATCTGGGAGACCACCATAAATGATCTGCAAAAATATAATACATTTATCGTACAACTACATACTGCACAGATTTCACATTAAATAAATAAGTAACATACCTTCCGCCTAATGGCCGGCACTTTCTTTTGTTTCGGTGTATTTTCCTATAAGTTAAAGAAAAACGTTCAAAATTTATTCCGATTGTGCATTTTATATATTTTTTATTTATAAATTTAGAAATACCTTCTTCTTCTTTTTAGGCTTTTCTTCTTCAAAGAACGGTGCAACAACTTCGCCAGAAGGCTGTAAAGGAGGTTTTTCGTCTTCTGTTTTAGGTTCCTCGACAGCTGTGGCTTCATTATCATCTTTAGGTTCGTATCCTGGTTCAATATCTAACTGCGGCGGAACCTCCAGTTCTTCCGATTCTTCAGGATCCTCCATTTTTGGTTCATCCTCTTCATCATTTTCACTGTGATTATCAGACTCAATTATGCGCTTCCTCTTTTTCTTCTTTTTCGACTTTGTTTTCGATAAAGTCCTAATTCTAGATGGTTGAATGGTTTTACTTCTGTAATATAGAAAAAAAAATGTATAATCTGCATTGAAACTAATAATTGACTTTAATCATAAAAACGTACTTTTTCTTTTTCTGTCTCCACGAATTGTCGCTATCTTCACTTTCAGATTCATCCCATGCAGATTTAGACTTCTTCCGTTTTGGTCTATCACTGTCGTCACTGTCATCATTAACTGTAACGAAATAACGGTACGTGAATTGAACATGAAACACTCCTACAGACTTAATGTAATATTGAGAAGAAAAAAAAATGTAAAAAAACAATTACTGAAGTCTTCGTCGTAACGTGTCATTCTGGCTCTGGTAGATCTCCTTACAGGACGAGAATCTCCTTTCTTGCCACGTCTTCTGGTTTCGGCAAAGCAACTATCGTCTGATGACGTAGACTGGTCTTCAAGATCTTCATCATCATCCGAGCTCGTGCCCTTGAAGTCTACATCACTTTCAGGATCGTCTTCACTACTAATGTCTAGACTATTCAATTTGCGATGCTTCTTGCGCGCCAATAATTTCCTAGCAGTCATTTTCCGCTCTTCCTCCTCTTCCTCATCGAAGTCATCGTCCTTCTCCGCTTTGTAATCTTCGTCGCTATCCTTTTCCGACTTTCTCTTCGCCTCTTCTTCATCATCCTCAAGCTGCTTCTTCTTTAGCGCTTCCGCCTGATAAATATTACAGGATGCATTAATAATATTTCAATGTGAATTTACCACTCGTTAAATTAATTATTCATTTCTACCTCAGCCTCCTCTTTCTCTGCATTTACAATAGTTGCAATGTCTTTTCCTCTTCCTTGATTTCCAGCACCCTGAACGGCTTCCACCTCGTCTTGAATAGCAGCGTTTATCATGTCGTCATATTCATTAAATTTATACGTGTTTGCACAACGCCTTTCTCGCAATTGATATACAGGTTCACTTTCCCCGCTACTTGAACTACCAGAGCTTGATACAGACGAGGAGGACGAGGAATCTGATGCACAAATAAAAAATATGAAGCATTACATTTTTCATTCATATAAAACAGAAGCATTACATTTTTCTTTCATATAAGACAGAAGCATTCTGTTACTGAAATAATAGCATCGTACATAATTTAAGAACTAGAATATACAAATTGCATGACTTACCATTGTCGGATTCCTGACTGGATGTTCGCGATTCTTTTTGACTTCGCTGAGCTTCACTTTTATGGAGCACGTTATCCAAACTTATACCAACGAACGCTAGCCTCTTTTTACGCAATATTTCATTCTCGTGTCGTTTCGTCGTCTGATCGAATTTCTTTAAGCTCTCTTGCAGTTTCGTCACCAGTAAATTCTGAAGATTAACATAAATAATTAGATCCCAGTAATCTTCATCTTTTAGGTGTCTTTCGATCATTGCATGACTTACGTGCTGACAAGGTGGACAGAACCAGTCGCCTTCAGGAATAAGCATAAGTGCTGGCCTCAAGCAAGAGCAATGCCAACCCTTATCGCAGGTATCGCACAAGAGTATCCATTCAGGATGGTCAGCTTTTCCACATTTTTGACAAGCATACTCGTCATCGGCTTCCTCGTCATCACTTTGGGCTGAAATTAAAAGCAC
>JARPRH010005846.1:0-14897 GCA_031763665.1 Calameuta haemorrhoidalis
GAAACTAGGAATAGAATTATAGAAGGTACAATAACAAAAAGGAAGAATGTAAATGGATATGACGAGAGGATCCAAGAAACCAGTATAGGAGACCGGCTCATGGAAGAATGAGCGCTCCGAGTCCGGGCGCTGCCTCGAGCGCTCCCCCCACTCTCCATCTGCTCCGACTTACCGAGCCCTGCGCGACGAATTGCGCACACACAATTTTTGGCAACTTCCAGTACTTCTAAATATGCTTGATCAGAATTTCAAATTTTTAAGTGTTATAATATCACTTTATTGATTTAAGTAATTATTTTAATGTTCCAGACACCTAATTTATTAGTATTTCAATTTGAACGTAATCCATTTTCGATATTCTGGAATTTCAATTCAATTTTTATCTACTTCGTATATTTAGCCTCAATTTTATATTTTGAATAAATTTTGAAAGTAAAGCAACATTCCAATAATATTTACTAGTATTTGGAAAGTTCTAAGTGTTGCTTTGGGAATCAGTGGTGAGTAGTGGAGAACCTCTGCCCGCCAAGCTACACGTTCATGATCACGTTCAGGTCGGCTACGACGGAACATGCATTATCGACGGAGGCGACGATCACAAAATCCTACTCCTGAACTGGCCGCTACGATTTAGCGCCATGTTTCTGGTATCGCCTAAAACCGTAGCGTTGTGCATCTCTCCCTGCTCATCTCTGCCATCAACATGACGCACGAATCCCTTGGGACGCGAGAGTCAGGATAAAAAAAAAGCTTTACGAACACTGCTCAGATTCGCGTCTGTAGTCGCTGATTCAATACGGAGTACAATTATAAAAATCAAAAATATTTATTTAAAGTTTTATAATACAGTGTATATACAGTTTTTCCAGGATCTACTACATCTTGAATTTTAAATTACAATAGGACACTCGTCAGTCTTGTCTTTTCATACCGAAACACTTTCGTCACTCGATCTCGCGCGCCACTTCACGAAACAATAACTTAAATAAAATATGAATATCGGGCAGTGCAGGAACGACAAGTGGTATGATGATTCAGCCTCGAAAATGATTTTGAATTGTACGACGAGTAGCGCATTTTTTGACTTCCCTATAATTTTTCGGCCGAGCTCGAATGCTTTTCAGAAATATCTGTCTCTTCTTGTTCGCAATGTACTATGCATATCACATTCATAAAAATACCAACGGCAGACTGTGAGTCACACTTTACACGTAACGCACCTACACACCCATTGATCTTCGCTGGACCAGAGTCAACGGTTGGAAATTGTTCTTCGTTAGAATATGTAGTCGCAATTACGAACGAACTTCTTTACCATTAGTCGGTGCTAATAAATTACTATCTATCATTTCATGATAATCGATAATTAAAGACTGATTTGCTTATCCGTGATTGGCAACAAGTCGACCTTGATAAATCAATTATGGGCATTGCTTGGAGAACGAAAGGCCTTGAAAATTTATTACTACAGATTAAAAAGAAATAATGGCGGGTCTTTGCGACACATAAGAATCGTGTCAATTGAGAAAATTGTTTCTTGAGAATTTCGCACATACGTTATAATTCCCATAAAATATTCTTTCGGTTGGACTGATTAGACTATCGGTTGTATTCAATTATTGATACTCAAGTTCTGTTCAATAATTTTTTTTCCTTTTAAGAAGAATTAATTTAATCGAAAAAGAGAGGTGCTGTCATAGAATACCTATGTAGACGTGTAAAGTGTAGTGATAAACTAACAGGAGTGACGTCATCCTGAGAGTAGGGGGGGGGGGGGGCTCATAATAAGTATCAAGATAGAAAACGTAAGCTTATCCCTATTTATAAATATGACACAATTACCGAAAATTCGACATTTAAGGTCGACCGACGTTCACCGAAAACGATAATGTGCTACTCTCGCGAGGACTGCCACCTGGTGACAGAAGGGGGAACAAATCGAGTTTAAAACTGAAATAGTAAATGACAATGAAATAAACGAATGAAAAAAAGAAAAAAAATACTGCTGATCGTCCACAGGATGAAAAATGATTAGCTTCTCATCGCAAGAGAAAAAGATTATCCTTCGACGCGTCCATAAAACTAGATAATATTTTCACATGTCGATCTTCCCACTTGCAGTCAATTGAAGCTGCCAAATCGTTAATCGTGTTTAAGATCCTTGATCACCACTTTGGGATTAATGTTTATCAATTGCGCAAGAGTGGTGCAGTTAACTTTCATTCGATGCCCACCGACCACCATGTAGGTGCTCAGCTGGCTCATGTTGACTGGACTGGTCGCAGCGCCGTAATACGAGAATTGCTTAGACTTCGAAGAATCCAGCGAAGCGCCAGTCGAATCGCTGCTCTCTTCCTCGGTCCCAGCGGACGCCAATTCCGTGATGAATTTGAGTCCTGGCGGGTACCGTGGCAAAGGGTTCGTGGACTTCCTCGCTACCGACTTGATCTTGCACGGGACGGGATGCACCCGAACTGCAGGTTTTGCCGTGGACTTCTTGGCTACCGAATTGTTCTTGGTCGGAGATGAGGAGCCTTCAGTCTCCTCGGATAGGTTATCATCCTGGGACGTGGCACCGGCTTCACTGGTGCTCGTCTCTGTAGACTCTGGGTCCTGTCGCAGTACCTTGTTCACGAGCTCGTCAACAAGTTGCTCGTAGTTGGGCACGTTTTCAACTTTCAACTCCATTCCGACGTGGGCCAAAGTACTGTGAGCTACCGCGTTGCCAGTGGTGCTGAACGTTTTGCTGCAGTGTTTACATCGATACGAGTCAACGTGCTTAGCCACGTGCTTCTTCATGGCTCCCACGGAGACTGCCGTGAAGTTGCACCTGGGACAGCTGTAGCCCTTGCGCAATTCCTCGATATCGTGCTTCTTGAAACGCAATGGGAGATGCGAGTGGAACATGTTGTGATGATGTTTCATTTTTATTTTGGAATCGCAGAATTCGTTGCACCACTGGCACACCCAGCCCTCCGTCGCGTGGTCAGAAACCTCACGGAATTTTATGGGCATGCTTTCATGCTTGCGACGCACGTGGAGCATTATGTTGTTGATCGTCGATGTCTTGGGACAGTACGCGCACTTGAAAACCTTCTGAGCTGGACGCACCGGCACCTCCATCTGCTTGTACCTGAAGGGCAGCCCGGTCTTCCATTTGGATGCGTCATTGGGCTTTGGATCCTTGTGGACCATGTTCCAGTGCATCTTCACAGTCTGCAAGGAGCTGCTGCGTAACGTGCAGTAGAAGCAGCAGTACATGGCCTTCTGCTGGACCCTCGTGGCTGTGACGATCTCCTCCTCTTCGATGTCGTCACTGTAGTCCTCGATATTCGTCTTCTTAGACTGGGACTGTAACTGACCTGAAGTTGCAGAGGTTCCCGGCAACGGTATATCCTCCGTCTTGACAGGCAAATGCGGATGATTGATTTCCGAATGTTGCCAGACTTCCACCTTCGCCGACGCGGTGAACGTGCAATACGCACACTTCAGGGTGTTCCGCGTTGCGTGAATGCGCATATGCGCCTTCAGCCCCGTGAAGTTAACCGCATTGAATCCGCACACTTTGCAAACGTCCTGAGTATCGGAATGCTCTCGATCCTCCGCGCGTCTTTCAGATTCGTCGACGCTCAGTCGACGCTTACGCTTCTTCGAGGTCTTCTTCGGGAACACAAGCCCGTACTCCTTCTCCCAAAACTCATTGGTCAGGTCGGGACCACCTGCCGCAGGATTATGATTGATCTCTTCGGGTTGTCCAGGATGCCGAGAATGGATATGCTGGCGCATCATAAGCTCGGAATTCGTACTGCGATCGCAGTATGGACACAGGAATCCTAACCTCTTCAAGTGCGTCACCTGCACGTGCAACTTGAATCCCCTCATTTTGGTAAACTTCATGTTACAGTGCTTGCAGCAGAAAGTCTTCTCCTCCTCGTTCTTGGACGGAGCTGAAGAAAAATAAGAACGTGAAACGATCAAGAGCAGAACTTTTTTGAAGCAAGCCTACGAAACTTACTAGAAAATTATTTAAAAAAAACTTACTAGATGGCGCTGAGCTCTCCTGTCTCGACGATGACTTATCTTCTACGCTGTCGTCCAAGTTATCTTCCTTGATGTCTATCACAAGATCATTGTTGTCCTTGCTGTCGTCGTCGTAATTATAAATATTCATGTCGAAATCCATCGCGTTGTTGCGCAGACTGGTGATGGTCTGCGCCAAGTCCACAGTTTTCGATTCTTTCTCCGTCGACTTCTGCGCCGACTGAGCGACACTCGAATTCTTTACGCTTGCGGTCCCAGGACCCGTTGATGAATTTGCTCGCGACGACGTTCCCTCTGCGTTCTTCTCGACACCGCCTGTCCTCGTACTGGCCGTGACGCTAACGGAATTGCTTGATCCGTTCGAAGTGTTCCTACCGCTTGAAACAATGTTCGCACTTGTCGCAACACTTGGGACGTTCATAACTTTGGCAGAGCTTGTAGTCACCGTAGCACTCGTTGTAGTCATTGTGTCAGTAGCGATCGCAACACTCGGAACAGTGTTTGCGTTTGCGACACCCGGTATATTGGCTGTGCTGGGGGCACTGATCGATGTGCTGCCAGTGCTTGAGCTGTTACGTTGCTTAACTGCCGCTTCTCGCATCATAGTGCTTTGTCTCCTAAGCACCGTAGCGACCTAAGTAGTTGCGAGTAACAAGAAAAATTTAAATAATTGATCTGACAGTTAATCGGACTGTCTTATCGATAGATCGGCTCCTACTTGGTTGAAGATCCAAACGAAAGCTCGACTTACCCAATCTTCGATGGAGTTGTCAGGAGTGAGCGGTTCGTGAGCAGGTTGTTCGCCAGGATGATGTTTACTGAAGTGTCTGAATAATATCGACCGATTAACTGATAAGAATCCACATTCCTTGCAATGCCACCTGGAATAAAGGAAAGCTGATGAATAGCAATGACAGATAACGCGAGCGAATAAAGGTAAAGGAATATTATTTTCAGCGCGTTGCCATGGCAACGACACAAAATCGCATCTAGGACGAGCTTACGACTCGTACGAATGATCTTGATCGGCGAACGGACATCTTGTCGCGTGAAAAATGAATAATGAAAACCGTGAAGAATGGAGAAAAAAAAAATTAGGCTTCATAGCGACGTTAACGTATGACGAGTACGTACCTCGCGTATTTCAATTCTCTGAACAAATGATCCCTCATGTCGTGCTTGTATCTGGATTTGAACTGATTACACAGAGTACAGACAAACATGTTCCCGAGAGGTTTCCCATATGGACCAAACTGACCCATGTCGGAGTCACTGAGCTCACTGAACTCTTCGGCGACACTGGACTGCATCTTCGCGTTGTCTTTCGGTGAAGCTTCGACCTGACCTACGAGCTCGTCCGAGATCTGGGCTTTTTCGGTACTTCGGGTCTTACTGATCTTCGCAGCATCCTCGCTGTCGGTTATCCTCTTTTCGCAGGAAGCCGAACGCTTCGGCTTGTCCTCGATAGGTTTAGAGCCGTCGAGGGATGCCGATTTGCCGGGTCTTATCTTGGCTGGTCTGGTCGAGATATCGACGTCGCTCTTTCGTTTTCCTGGCTTGGGGGAAGATTCGCTGGTCCAAGTGTCATTCTCCTCCTCGAGAAGTATTCCGCGAATGTGCCTGACGCGCGGCATGTCTCTTCTCCACAGAGGCGTCGTGTCGAAAGGCTCGTCCTGGCTACCTTGTTCGACGCCTCCCTCGACGGACTTCCTGGGAGCTCCTTTGATTCTCTGATATGTCATGGTGCAGCACGTCTTCGGTTCGCACGTGTGCTTCGCGGATGCGTGTTGGCTGAAATTGACTTTAGCATTCGTCTTGTAAGGGCAGAGGTTACATTTGAACTGGGCCTTCTCATTGTGATTCCTTGCTGCGTGAGTGTTCATTTGCGCCTTGTAAACACACTTAAAGTCACATATATTACATTTCCAATTGTTCCCATCCGGATCCGGCACATCCTGCGTCGTTTCCTCTTGGTTCAAGTGACTGTTATCATTGCTCTCCAGCTCTCTTATCACCTTGACAAATGGTCTCTTCTCGGAATGCTTGTCGGTCAAGTGCCTCTCGACGACGTGCCTGTTCAATGGGATTTTACTATCAGAAAGCATAGAAATCGTTCCTGCCGCTGCGATGACAATTGGTGAAACACTTGACAAGCAAGTTGTACAATTTTATAATGAACGTTACAAAAAGATTTAAAAATTCTAAAATGAACTGCGGAAAGAATTATTGTGATTGCCAAATGCTTCAATGCCATTGACTCATAAATCAATAGGAATAACAATGGACAATTATTGGTATTAATTTTGCTAAGCATCCCCACCTGTGATAGTGATGATGGTTGCAGTGCGAACACTTGTAGAGCCTGGTGTCATGCATTTTCAAGTGTATTCCCATCTTGTCGATGGCAATGTTCTGTGACTCCTGTCCAGGAACAGGAGGAGGACAATGAGGACATCGAAAGTACGGCTCCTCGGAGTGCAGGGCCTTAAGATGATATCGCAACATTGCTTCGTCGACAGTCAAATAATTACATTCCGCCACGCCGCAAACGTATCTGTAAGTCATTGAACGCTGTGACAATGAAAGGCACTGAGGTAAGACGTGGCAACAATGTGAAACTAAAAACGTACCTCTTATGCTCAGGTACAAACTTTGGCATGCTCTCGTCCTCGTCGATCTTGGGTGCTTCCTTTGGCTTCCCGCCCATACGTCCGTTCTGGTGGGAGCTACTGGCGAGGTTTACCATCTTGTCGAACATCCTTTCCTTCTTATCCAAACAGGGAACAGGATTTACAGGACCTGATTCGGGTACGGTCTCGTCCTTGGCGTGAAGCTGCAGATGTCGTATTATGTTCGTCCTGACCTTAGTAGTGTAGGGACACACGGCGCATTGTACCTCACGATTGTAAATCGCCTGACGAGGTAGGAACTCTATGTCGTCTGGACTGAAAGACACCTTATCCACTTCCACACTTTTCTCGACCTCCTTCTCAGCTTGCTTGGTCGTCGCGCGCTTCTTTCCAGTCCCTTTCGCTATGTTAAGGCGCTGTTAACAGTTTCAACTAAAGGTTAATTCATGAAAAAATAATGAGGCTCGCTCGACTCCGCGACTCCGGTTGACTTACGTTCAATACGGGTTGAACGACGAAGAGGCCGTCGACGGAAGGATTTTTTGGATCCGCTGGTACAACCTTGCTATTGTTGTGCTTGTGTTTTGCCTTCATGTGTGCCATTGCCTGATAAGACACCGCGCACCTCATCTTGCAGAGTCCACAGCCGAAACGCTTCAATCCGTGAAGTTTGAGATGCTCCAGCAGGAAGCCAATTTTAAGAAAATGCTTGTGACAGTGCACGCAATTAAGATTTCGATTCTCAGGCGCTGAGGTGCATTCTTTCAAGTGCGCTCTCAGCAGCGCCGGATTGGCAGCTCCGAACTGACAATTTTCATAACCGCACTTGTACAGATCGCTACCGGTAAAGCCAGTGTCTCTGATGTCATCCAATGTCAGAGGCTCGTTCCTCGATTTTTGAGGCGTGCTGTGACCACTGACACTCATGTCGTAGGAAGTGTTTGAGTTCTCAGCACTGCTGCAGACAATCGGTGGATCCTCCAGCTTTGGCTCCAGCACATCCTTCCTTGGCCGACGTTCGTATCTCTCTTCTCTACCGGTATTAGCGGTTCCTGAACTTGTCTTGCCGCTACAGGTGTTGACGATGTCTTCCAATATTTCAATGTCGCTATCTTCGTTCTTGCTACGTTCCTTCTGAGCACCTTCGCGAGGTTCCAAGCCCTTCAGAAATCCAGGATTGTCCAAAATATTGATGTGAACGAACTCGTCGTTGCAGTTGGTCCCTTCCGAAAATCCAAGAGGATCCACCGCATTTTCCAGGGCATTCTTCATGTCCTCGTCGACGTACTTCAGCAGCAGTTCGGGCTCCTCGAGAATGTGCTGGGAATCTTCTTTGGCGTTTTCGACGTTCTTATCGATCAGGCAGTAGACACTTGTTTTTTTAGTTTTTAATACGGACAACGCATCCGAGACGCTATTGAAGCTCAATGTTTTTGACAGCTTCGACGATGATGACTCTGATACTAGCTTGGGATTTTTGCTCGCAGCTTCCGAATCACTTTTACGAGATGCCTTGTCGATATCCTGCTCCTTCTCGTTCTGCTGTCTCTCGTCTGTCTTACTGCTGACGACATTCTTAGCGCTCTCGATGCTGTTCGCCAGGTTGTTTGATATCTTTGATACGGTACTTTCGGCTTGATGCAGTCCGACATTACTACCTGCTACTTTTGGCATTTCCAAGGAAACAGCACCTGTTACTTTATCCAATGGCAAAGCGACAGTTTTCACGGTTCCGCTCTGCGAGCCTTGAAGAACCTCGGACTGCCCAATGTTCTCTTTTATCAATTTTGAAAAGCTGTAATTATCTTCCAAATTTATGGATATCAGATGATCGACTGTTCCCGTGAGCCACTGCAAAAATCAATGTCTACATGTTATCAGTGAACATTAATATTGTACCTAACCGAATCTACAAATCTTTGTCTTAGTGCACAAATGGTGTGTAGGAGAATTGCCATGATTTTTTTAATATATCTTACCCGATCAGGAAAAGATCTTTCCAGAATAACAGGTATCCGGTTACAATGGAATTTACTGAGATGATTGTGCAGTTCAGCCATGGTGTCCGATCCACAGATACAGTACAAACACTGGTACTTATAAACACCATGTAGTTTGTAGTGCTGAAAGATAGAGTTAAAATAAGAACTTGTATTACATTCGGTGGCTTTAAAAATCCATAGATTAAGAAAATATATGTAGAACATACGGAGAGAAGCTGTTCTGGCTTCAGACTTGTTGCTGGGCACAGATGACATTTGAACATAGACAGATTGGATCCATGACTATTTTTTAAATGTGACTCAAAGTTTTCAGGAATGTAGAAAGTCATACCGCACTCTAAAATGAATAAACCATAATGTAAGATTCATTGTATCTAACGCAGGAACGTGCAGTAGAGTAGAAAAAAGAATTAATTTGTAAAAGTACCATGTTGACAAACGAATGGAACTACGTAGTCCCTTCGATCAATGTTATCCTTGGGTGGTTTCGATTTAACATTGTGACAATACAGCACGGATACAGGTTTATTTTTGTGACACGAACTCTGCAATAGAATGTAGAGATGAGTCGTCATAAGATTGAACTAGACTGCAACCACGTAAAGTTTGATATTCTTACCTGATGAATTTCAACGTAACTTTGAGCAGCAGCTCTGTAGAAACAGTAGCTGCATTGAAACTGGCAGAACGAATGCTTCTCCAGCACATGTCGTTTAACGTGGGCCCCGTTTTTTAAAATTTTATAACAGTAAGCACAATTTTGATAATCGTAGGACGATTTTCCAGGTTTCTTATCAGCGGCGATCTCGTGCTCTTGATAATGTCGACAAAACTGATCAACGTGGTCCGTAGTGAAGCTGCATTCCTGTGACATGCACTTGTACAAGTGACGAAGCTTCGTTACGTCCAGCATCGACTTGTAGGCGTCAGTGGATTTGAGCTTCAAGGCCACAGTTTGGTTCCCGTTCTCTATGTGCTTCAGGAGGCTCGGCGAGTGGATGACCTTAACGATTTTGCAGCTGATCTTCGGCGAGGTCCCAGTCGTGGTGACAGTGACGGTCTTAGGGTTATTCACAGGTGCAGTAACGGTTTGACTCAGCGGCACTGACAGTCCCAACGTCGTGGGGTCCAACTGAATAGCGATTTGGGGTGTCGGCGCGATAGGCATGAACTTGCTGGACACCTGAGGTGGACTTAGAGCTAAGGCTGAGGTCGACGGTGAACTCTTCAGTGGTATAATTTTCACCGAGTCCCGTGAAATCGTGGTGACTGTTGGACTCGGTGCTTTCGATGGCGAGTGACAGAGTATGGCCGAACGAATGTTTCTTTTGAGAATCAGTGGATTCGTTCTCTTCAGGAGGGACATCGACTTGGACTTGACTGGCGATATTTCCATCGCTTTTCTTATGTCGCTGACAATAATCTCATTTCCATCGTTATTGGCTGTCGGTGCAAGACTGACGACATTCTCGATTCTGAGGAACGAGCACGTGTCTTCCGTATTCGTCTGCAAAATGTCTCTTTTCAAGTTATCGCTGCTGGTCGTTGCATCCGCTGTTGCAGAGGTCGGTAAAGAAGCGTCCTTGCCGTCCATGGGAGTAACAGGCTGAGAGAGGGTGTCTCCGCTGAGACGCCTCAGTCGAATGAAATTCTTTAACTGGGAGGTGTCGTCGAGCATTACGTCAGATATTTCTTGCAGTTCGTTCTGTCTACGACGAAATCGTCTTATGCTCGCCAAGGGTATAACATTTGGAGGATTGGGAATATTTTTCTTAGGAGAAGATCCCTCGGAATTCGATTCCTCGTCGTGGGCAGACTCCTCCTTTCCCGATTGATACGAGTTGCCGCCTTTGAGCTGAGCTGCCAGTCTGTAAATGGTTGTCATCATAGGATCCTGAGAGGGGGTACCGATGTTCGAGGTTTCCTTGAGCAGCGTGTTTACGTCGGTCGACAATTCATTGTCCGACTGGTCCGAGCTGGAATCCGAGTCGTAAGGCAAAACAGAATCTCCCAATGTTTCATCGTCACTGGTATCGGATCCGCTCGAATTTCTTTGTGCTTCGTCGGCCACTGTCAGCGCCTGTGAAAACGTGGGTTCGGTCTTATCGCCGCTGACACTTGGTTCGACATTGTTTTCCGTAGTATCGTCAACAACGCCGACCAGAGACGCGTCAGATTCTTTTTCTCTTTGACCGTCGTCGGCCACGTCGCTCGAAGACATTTCCGTAGCAGCTGACAAGGACGTAGTACTCACAATTATTGGTGTTAATTCGTGTGGCATATTTACGGGAGAAGACTCGACTTGTTGATCGTCCGTCGACGTCGTCGCCATTTTATCCTTGAGCTTATCAATAATCGACAGTCCTCTCTTGGAGCCTTCCTTATTTAACTTTATACCAATGTTCTCGACGACTTCTTGCATTTTCTTTTGTCTTTCCAATTGAATCTCTACCTCCTTGTGCTCGAGTTCTGGTGGACACACGAAGGCGCTAAGATTTCCAGTAACGCTGGGTCCATCTGCGTCTCCTTGGTCAGCGTCGACCTTGGCTTCGTTTTCGTTTTCCTGTCCAGACGACGCCTCGTCGCTCTGCTTCGTCGCCTGGTCCGATTCCGGCTCGTCTTTGGATATAATTTCAGAGTTTTCACTAGAGGCCTGCATGCCGGTCTGTACCGAGTTCGCAGCCGCAGCACTACTAGGAGCCTCGGCGTCCGAATTCTGCGCACTGACTTCCGTTTTCTCCGGAACTTGCGTCTCCTTTTGCTCAATGGAATCCTTGCTCGAGTCTTTCAAGTTGTCTTGGAGCTCCGCTCCTTGGGCATTATTTTCGCTCTCTGTTAGATCTTTGGACATATTTATCTTGATAAACTTTGCCTCGAGCTCAGCACTGTGCCAGTCCTCCATGTGCTTTTCCATGTTACTTTTCTTCAACTGCACGAAGTTGCATCGTAAGCATATGTAGCCGTAAATACTGTTCTCGTCCGGAATGTTGTCTTCCGTGATAGCGACTGCTACCGTCTGGGACAATTTGCGACAGACCTTGTAATAATGCGTTCTCATGGATGATTTGGCGACCGCTTGGTAAGGGCAGCTCACGCAACGGAATCTGTACTCCCCAGTGTGGGTCGTGCAATGCTCGTAGAAGGTCTCCATCGCGATATTGCTTGCTCCGTCGGTAGAGAAGTGACAAAATCTACAATAAAATCTGCATCGTTCCTTGTTTATGAATCCAACGCTATTTTCTTCGAAGTTTCTTTCTTGCGCTTCTTCGATAGCAAGTTTTGCCTCCGACTCGATCAATCTAGATATCAGTGCTCCGACACCTGGATGATTCAGTTTATAATGGTGAACTATGTTCTTGCCGGAAAAGAAACAAAGTAGACACTTGTATCTGTCTTGGCCAGACCAAGTGTAATTAATGAGATCATCCATTTTAACGTTACCTAAATCTTCATTCTTTACAGGACTCACGTCGACCTGAACTTTACTGTCCGCTTCTTCGTCGCCCATTGTGACAGTCTCTTCTTTGGCTACGGCCGCTGTAGCACCTTGTGCCATCGGCGTCTCTTCTTCGGATTCCTTAATAACTACTTTGAAATTTGTATCTAGCTTGATGGTTGTCATTTCGGATTGTGATTCGTTTGGACTCGTGGATGATTCGCAGTGTTCGTTGCTCGCTGAAGTCTCCTTTGGAGCACCATTGTCTTTTTCAGCGTCTGTTCTTTCGGGGACAGCGTCGGTCGCGGCTTTGGCTTGAGTACCTGATGAAACAGAAGTAATGACATCCATCGCTGTGATGTCTTTAGGCTGATCCTTTGCCATACCCGTGCTTCCTGATTCTGTACTTTCTGGAACTGGCGAAGATACATTCTGTGCTTTCTTTTTTCTTTTCTTCAGAATTCCCATTTGCCAATTTAACTTCTTCTTCTTCTTCCTCGGAACTGCCTTCTTGGACGCTTCTCGAGTAGATAAACTGTCGTCAGGTTCCTCGTCAGCATCCAGGTCACTCTCTTTGTCGGCGACAGATGAAACTTTCTCTGCAGCTGACTTAGGACGTACCAATCCTACCAAAATATTACTCAACAGTTCTTCGTTGGTATCCGATAATAAATTAGCCTTACTTTTTTGTGTCTTCTTACCAGTGGTAGTACTGCTGGATAATGAAATATCCGAAACAACACTCCCCTCGTCCGTGCACGAAGCAGCGTCGTCAGCCTTCTCAGGAGCAACTTGCATTGTATTTTTCTTCCTTACGTATTTTCTACGTTTACCGGCGACCGACTGTGGCCGTTTTTTCGGATCATTCTCTCCTTCAGGGATTTCGGAGTCATCTTGCGGCTCAGGATGTAGGGAAATATCTACGGCAGCTACCAATTCTGACACGTCAATACCAAAACTTTCATCCGAGGAACTGTCAAACATCATTTTTGACGAATCAAACTTACTTAGGTCAGCCTTCTCCAATAAAACTCGAGGCTCCTTCAGGATATCCTTACGAAGGACTCTTTTACTCCTGCGCAAAGATTCATCTCCTTCGGTCTGCATTGCATTCTCAGGAGTTTGCAAATTCTGCTCGCTGGAAGGTACTTGATCATTTTGTGATGGCTCCGTTGTCTCTGATCCATAATGATTTTCTGTTCGGTGTGCCAATGGTTGATCCTCTTCGCTGCCAGAACTTCGTAAAAGTTCCTTTGACCTACTTTTATTAGCACGTTTAACCATTCTTTTAGGTCCCCTGAGCTTTGATGTTTTAGATCCTTCGCTGTCAGATGATTTTCCATTTTTAGCCTCCTTGTCGGAGAGACCAACTGGTGACAATTTCTTCGACTCCATAGTAAGGCCAGGAAGATTTTCAACAGCGGCATTCAAATTGGACTGGCCTTCTTTAATTAATCTACACATTCGATGCCCCGTAGCAGTTACAACACCTTCGCTTATAAACATTTCTCTTATATCTTCCTGTAACATCTCCAAAGAATTTCTTCGCTTTGACTTCACTTTCACTGGCAGTTTAGCAGAGTTCTCTTTATCCTCAACTTCTTTGGAGTCCTTGTTATCGGTAACCTTTCTACCATCTTCCTCAACGTCTTCCTTCTTAGCATCCTTAGTTTTTCTCCTTCCAGCTTTCCTTCGTTTCGTTACAGAATCCGTATCACCCTGATTCTTCGACTCCGTCAGTTTAGTTGCTTCATCAACGACTTCAGACTTCTCTGAACTTAGTTTATCAACGGTATTCTCGTCCTCCTTCGCGGTATCTCTGACACTGGTATTCTCTTTAATCAATTTGTCATCGCCATCAGCTTTCCCCGGTGTATTCAACATTCCAAGTCTATCAGCCAAGGACTCTTCCTCCGAACTGTCTGAAACAATGACTCGCCTCTTCTTCTTCTGTTGAGACTTATTCAGTTCAACCTCCTCCTTGTCCGAAACAGTGCTGTCCGATTCTGATTCAATAATTTTCTTTATCCTCCTCAACTTCTTTGTCTGTAGAACTTCACCGATCTTGTGCAACAGCTTGGCTTGCTCCAAAAGCTTCTTACCCTCGCCAGACTCCAACGATTTTCTGATCAGAGCTTCGATCCACTCCTGCGTTACGTCCTCCTTCAATTTCGAACCCCCAGATTCCTTTGGCAACTCGGCTGAATTCTTCCCATCGCTATCCAGAACCGACTGATCTTTGGACTCCCTTTCGCCTTTCGTAGACTTGGCAGACATATCAGAAATCTCCTTTCCTGAATTCGTATTTGCATCAAACGAGAGACTTTCTTTATCTCCTTTTTTATTCTTTCCAGACGAGGAACTTTCTTCGACAGCAAACCTCGCGGTACCGTCACTTTCACCGTTTTGTCTCGGAGATACGATGCTGCTATCGGTTCCAGTATTTCCATCGTTGATGTCCCACTGTTCGGGCTCAGGATATTCTTCGGTATCGTCCTTACCCTCAATGAGTGTGGACACCGGTGGTGGATCTGGACGTTTGATCTTTGGAATCTTAAACTTTTGTAATCCAGATCCTGGCCCTGCCTTAGCCTTAGTATCTATCACCCCATAGAGACTCTCCAACGGTGAGGGCATCTTGTCTTTAGATGCTTTGTCGTTAGTAGCAGTTTGCCTGGAGTCCACCTCGGTATCCTTCTTGCTCTTCGTCTCTGGCGATTTCTGAGTCTTAGTCTTGTCCTTAACTGTTTTCGACAAGAGTTTACTACCGTCTTTGGATTCTGAATT
>JARPRH010005852.1:4082-14894 GCA_031763665.1 Calameuta haemorrhoidalis
AAGAACGTTAAATTACCTAGAGACAAATGAAAATTTTCTTTCGATTTTATTTCTCGACTCTTTATGTCCATTTTCCTTCCTCCGTTTCTTCTGGCTGGTACAAGTTTCTTAACGATATTTAAAGTTCACGAATGACCGACTAATCTCCTGCAATTTGCAATTAAGGTCGCGCCTATGCAGATTCACGCGCACCCCTGGAACAGTAGCATAATAGTTAATTAAACTCCTTCATTAGACAGCGCACAGTCCTAGACTCTTTAAATGGCTGTCATTTTCCAAACTTTTTACGAGTTTTTTAATTCAAGGAAAAATTCATTGGCGGAGTAAATTAACGGGGTACTTGGTTCTTAGGTATGGGTGTTCTATGCTGTGTTATATTATAGTGTCACCTTGTACGTATTTCTGTTGTATCGGTATAGTTTCAGTATCACTGTGGATACCACCTTAATGGACCATCAGCCTCAGTGTCTTAGTTTAATTGATAATCCTAAGACCTTTCACGTGCAGTTACTTCGTACCGACCACTAAAACCCTCGTTGTCCATTAATAGCCGTACTTTCATTTTGAAATATAATACTGCACGACCCACGTGACCTTGGTTGTTTGTAACGATTCTTCTGGAATGCCTTAGGCATTAGTTACATATATCGTGGGACAAGTGACGTTTGCTCACGCAAGGTGATATGTACTACAGTACTTTCAAAGTATATATTATGCTGAATATGCCAGCAGGGATCGTTTTATACGAAGTGCGCTATAGTGAAAGTGAAACTATGTGGCAGCCAAGTCCATTATTTATATGCAGGTATAACACTGTGATACAACTTTAGACCTCTTCGTGTAGTATGTACAGTGTGATACAAATCGAGAGTATAGAGTAATCGGGGTAACAATCATTTTAATAACGTGTCATTATTGGCAGTCATAATAAAGCTGTGAGTCAGTGCACTCTCAGGTGTAGGTTTAATGGTTTTTAGTTATTTATGAAAATTAAAAACTTGAGGTTAATAATTACAGGAAATATGTCATGGAACAAGATACATAGTAGTTTTGTACAGGCTGGAATGTCTTAGGTACGAGGAATTTAGTAATTGAATTATTCGCGGCGCATTTGAATAAAGATAGCCAAGCGGCTATTCGTGTGACAGCTACGACGCAAGACAGTAAACTACTCTGTCGGTTAATTTGTAATTAACGAGCTCTTTAAGAGTGTGTACAAATCATCCGTTATTTTCTCCTGTAATTTTATAGCGTCGAAAGCTAATTTTTTGCATGGCAAAATAATTTCGTATACATCGACGGAAGTTGTTTTGACTACGGCTTCTATCAAAGATGGTGTCGGGTTTACGTTTCTCCTTGTGCGTACGGTCGCTCGTGGATCATGTGGATTTTTGGACGGATAAGCAGAATATTATTGTTTAACATTGTTTTTATTTACGGAAAATTCCGTGGGAAAAAAGTGGTGTCCCATGGTGGCCAGGATTGTTTCCGCAAATTTTATCTGAAACAAAAATTTTTAAATGATTATTAATCCGTAGCAAAGACGCTTTGTTGCTATGGAGTTTCTTTTTTAGTGAAATATGAAACAATGGCGGCGGTTTTAACAAAAGGATCAAATTAAGCCTTTTTCTGAGTTTTTCGTAAGAAAAAAAAAAATATGGAACAACGTGAAGAATTTTCTGTTAAAATTTCAAGCGGATAGCTTGAAAACTCTTCCTTTGAGACTGGCCACCATTTTGAAAAACCCCATTTCGAAAAAAACGCTAGTAAAGTTCGTAATCCAGAATTTTCAGGTAAATCGTCTACTTACGATCAATCGACGATGCCAGGTCTCACGCTTCAATAACTTTCCCTGAGAAAGGCTGTAGCGATCGAAATAATTCGAATTTCGATCTAAAAATTGTACAGAATATTTATAACGGTCTATACTATCGGACAATGCAAAAAAATCGATTTTTTGCAAATTTTACACTGCAATGATTCCTTAAGGGTAGAAATGGACTCTACAACAGTATACACTATCTGACAGTGTTAAAGAAAAGTGACGCTTTCATATATCAAAGCCGAGATGTTCGATCCCACCTGGCACAAGCGTCGCCCAACGATATCGTCAGGACGCTGTTTTATCGACTGCTTCATAGAAAAGGAACCGAATAACGAAGGTGAGAGAGGACCGAGTATTTCTCTTTCCTTTTTCTTTCATTTTCTCTCTAGTATACCCTTTTAGGGTGAATACTGCCAAGAGGGCTCGACCAATGTAAGGATCCGTAAATACACAGCGCCATCTGCGAAATCTGTAATTAAATAATATAACCTTCTAAAGGTACACCTCTGGCCAGCCCTCGAGGGCTCTGTCTATCTCTGTTCTTTTTCTTCAAGCCTCACGCCAATGTGCCTCGCGTACTTTACGCGATGCTCGTACAACCCCTTCTCGTATAAAAATCCTGTTTCACTTGGCTGACGGAACGGCGCCTGTTCGGGACCATAAAAAAAGCGCTGCTTTATTGCGAAGAGAGTGTCCTTCTGGTTTGATTGTCAACTGCGGATGCTACGGACGGTATATGGTCCTTCCACGTGAAGCTGGCTATAAAAATGTCTAACGTTATCTGGAGATTGTTCAAGATGATATAGGGTACTTCGGGATTTGATTTATTAATTTTCAAGTGAAATTCATTTTCATTCTTATTTTTCCTCTCTGGGAGTTAACTACTGGTTGATTATAGTTTACTGTAGATGGTATTATTTTATATATATATATATATATATATATATATATATATATGTATACACACACACACACGTTAAATTTTACCATAAAACGTACAGCACTCCTCGAAGCGTGCTCCGGAAATAAAATATTAATAATCGCTTTTACGAGCTGGCAACTGGCGGTATGTATTTTCAACGTTGTTCCTGGTTTTTTTTTTTTTTTTTTTCCAATACCAATCCTCGACCAATTTGGGGACGGGCAAGTACGTCATCGCTCGTGATTCATTTTCGGGCAGCGCCAAAACGGAAATTCGGCCAATTTGTTCGATTTGTCGAAGGAAAAATCATTGGTGGTTAATTTTACGTGAGATCCCGGTTATTAATAATCTGCCATTATTATTTCAACTGATTGCTTCCTGTTAGCATACTATATGCATATATCATTATTATTTTCGTATCCTTTTTAATTTCAACAACCGACACCGCCATTTCGCGCATTCAAAGAAAGTCTGTTTTAACGAACCAATTAGTGCAATTAAAAGCAAATACCTTGGTTACACGCGGTATACGGTTATCGCGTATTTTACGTAACACTTGTACACATTGTTGTTTTACTTTTCGTGTGAAATGTCCTTTATACTGCATATCATATTTATACTCAATATATATATATGTATATATGTGTGTGTTTTTTTTTTCACTTTCATATTTGCCGCGCTGAGGTACTTTTACTTATTCTTCATTGATTCTCACTTTTTCATTTTTTTTTTCTTCCCACATATATATGTATATTGTGTATGCTCATTATTCTCCCATATGTGATCATCATCTCTCTTTATACCTTTTCCTTCAGTTTCTCAGGTTCGCGAATAGATACGAATAAGTTACTCCCTAGCTGTGCACCTGTACCAGGAGCATTCACTTTCATATTTCACGTCGATCCCCTTTCACCACTGGCTATGGCGTCATAGTAAAAGCCGAGCATGCATCATTCGTCTGCATCTTATGGGGATTCGCTTGTGATACATACAGATATACATATATATATATATATAACATCTATATTTGAAATATATACTCAGTTGATATACTCAGATACTATGCAACTCTCCCGTAAATGCTTTTCTACTCTTAGATATTGCAACTAAGTGTGCATCTTCCGGGTGCATCTTCACTGGTCTATCGGAAGCTGCAACTTGTCTTAACTAAGTCGCAGGTTCGTTTGATCAACCCGTCAATGATTTTGTAACTTTAATTTAATTATGAGACAAAGTCCGGGTCGTAGATGTTGAGCGGTTTATTATACTTTTTTTTTAATCTCATGGAAACTTTACCCTATTCGTCGAACGAACCGTTGCCAACTTCAAGTGACTGAACGAATCTTCCCTATTAGCTCGTGAAAATACGTTCAGTCGTGATTGTGTCGAACTTTTGATAATTTCTATGAAGCTTTTTTTTTGAGACGTTCAAATGAAATTATTACACCCGGTATTACTCGTTTATTTGTGTTACGTGTATTCAGGGCTTTAAGATATTATTCAATGGTAGATTTATCGAATTTTCTTTAATTCTCGTTATTTGCTATTCGAGATGGGAATCATTTCTCGTGGAATCTACACGAGACGCGTCTTACGTAGATGAAATATTATTCTTTTTGACAGTTAAGGAACTTGAAGAATTGAAATTTTATGATGCTACACCGTAGCGCAATCCTAAGTGCTGCACCGTCTCTTGGGTTGATACTATTTTCTCGGGCTTGTTTGTACCGTTACGCGACGATATATAATCGCGTCCTTTGTAACGGCCAGCCATGTGACATTGTTCTGGATTCTCTGTTGTGTCCGTGGAAGATAGAAGAAAATAAAAATGAATTTGAGAAATGGGATTTTGCCGAGTCCTCTAGTCTGGCGGCGGAAGTCAATCGAAGACATTCCGTCGCATCGGTGCAGTCTGGTAGATGGTATCGCGGCCATTTTGAAACTCGGTCTTAATAGACTCGGCCGTAACGTGTTGCAGCTGCAGTTAATGCAACGTCCTATGACCTAGAGTCGAGTGCATTTATTGAATACGTCAGTTGTGTCTGTATATATGTATATGTTTATATATATATATATATACAATACATGCAAATAATGCATACATATATTTCAATTTCATCCTCTGCTTAAAAATTGTGATACCCATGATAAGAGGTCCTATTCCAAGACTTTTCGTGTGACCTTTGACATTTTTAATTTTCCAAATCTACCTGGTAACGATTAAGGCCAATTGTGCTTGACGACCGGCGTGCGATTTGAGACTCGAAAATTGTACTTGTTTGCTATTCAAACGTGGAGGTTGGATAACCTGGTAGCCTCTGTGTCGTGGGTTAAAAGATACGACAATTCCTATGGCTTGAAGCTCGCTGCAAGTCGGTATAAGATAACTTCCGACATAGCGACTCAAAGAGTTGAGCTTTGAAAGGCTCTGCTGTATATTGAAACTTTTTACGTTGCATTTTCTCGAGCATTCTCGAGCTGCAGCTGCATTTCTTTAGTCGCCTTATTAAAGAGTCACACTTTTCGACCATTCGAAATGAGGCTTCTCGGTATCGATATCTCTGTTAATCAGAATTTTCATGCATTTACCAGTTTTCATGTAATCAATTCACATCTCGAGCACGCACGATATCAGGTACTCAGTTGGTTATCGTACATTCTGCTCGATGTTTGAAATTTGTATTTTTTACATTTTCGTCGAGATAACATTTTTCCAAAATTTTTCATCACGTACAAGGGAAGCGCAAACAGGATATAAAGGCCGGTAGAAGACTTTGTATTATCATATCCGATAACGTCATGGAAATACGTTTGCCAAGTTCCTGTTACGTGATTACCGTGTAGTATACCAGCTACTATGGGACTGCTAGTTGATTGGCAGATCAAAGCAAGTCGTCTGTCCCTTGACCTAGTCTAACTCTCTTTTACTGGAAACCTCTCTCTCTCTCTCTCTATGTGTGTGTGTATATATATATATATCAGTCTTATAAATAAATTGCTCATGGATGCCAATTACTGTCGATCCTACTCAATTCCTTATCTTGAATACAGATTGGCCATTTCTTTGGTATTAAAATGTCAATTCCCTTTGATATTATCATTAGCAATTAGTTATCTAATCTCTTATCGGATCCAATAGAGTCATTCTCGATAGAAAAGAAAGAGAGAAGAAAAAAAAGGTAAATCTCACAAGCCCCAATTGTTACGTCACGCGTGAAACTCTGTGTGCGTGATATATACGTTACTTGAGAAGGAACAAAGGAAAGTGATAAGCGTATTACTCGATCGTTGTTATCACTGTTATTCCCTGACACTCGCTCCCCGTTGTTAATCGCTGCTTGACTGTATTCGTCTTGTCTGCCAACTTCGCGCGGCAGAGCCAACGCGGATTTAGAATAGTTGCAGTAAATCCCGGCGTGTGTATTAGCATATGCATCAGGCTAAAATAAACGTCATATCTTATAGCGGTGTGTATTAACATACGGGTTCTTGCGCTCTCGGAATCCCCATATGGCGCACGTCGTCTTTTAATGCTCTAGACTGGCTATGGTGCTTTTCTTGAATTTCCTCTCCGAGGAAACTGAGCTTATTCTTGTCGGTCATGTTTGTGTTTCACTCGGGAGTTAAGTCCGTTTCGGTTTGTACTCGTAGTAATAATTCATAGTGTTATATATATGTATACATGTATATATATGTATGTATAGGGCATATAGACGTATACAGTAGATTCACTCGAGATGGCGGCATTTAGGTAAGCTTCGAAACGTCAGGATACTAATTCAAGAAGTATTTAGTATGTCCTTTTACGTATCCCGTAGTAAAAGCTTCGATGGTAGGAAAGATGGAGGATAGGAAACTGCGACCTCTCGCTGTAGCAGGGCACTCAATTTTACGAAGCTTAACTTCGCGGGATCATTCGTAAAAGCTACCAGGAAGTGGCTTTTGCTTTTTTTTTTCTCTTTTCTTTTGGCTCTTTTTTTTTGGGTATTTTTTTTTCCTCTCCCTGGAAAGTATCCAGTACGATGGAATTACTGTCTGCCGTGAATTTTGGTGAGATCCTTGTGGTTCTTTAGGACATTCGGATAGCTATCGTGGCGCCAGTGTTTGAATTGTGGTGATTCGTGGTACTTTCTTTTTCTATTGACTTTTCAATGATTACGCGCACGTCCACGGTGTCGCGGTCGAATGATTTGAATTGTGCCGCCACGAGTGGATCGCGTTGTGTGCAAATGGCGCGAACTTTATTATTATTATTGTTATTATTAGTCCAAGTTGGGAAAAGGCTCTGGGCGATTCCGAATAAATAAGCCGTCTGGCGACGTATGCGAAAAGTTTTCGTCCTTTAGCACCGTCGGGAATACCGGATTTGGCTATTTTTTTTTTTTTTTTTTTTTTTTCGTAAAACAGCTTTCGGTACGTTCGAGTTTGTTATCGAAAGACGTAGAAGACGCGCATGCGCAGTTCTGTAATGAGATTTATCAAACACCGCATGTCGTAGCTATAAATACACGTGTATGCGCAAGACGCGTGGTTATTATTACTATTATTTTTTAACGACTCGAGTATCACGTTATATATTTTTTTTTTCATTCAAGTTTTTCAATCAATTATCACTCGTGCACAAGGCTATCGAGTATCATCGATCCGACGATAATAATTCACAGCGCGCAAGCGACGCATTTTATCGACGCGCTCTTCGCCGTCCAGTAGCGACATTGTACGCGTCATCGCGCAATTGGAGAGGCGCCAGGTTTTCCTTTCCCATTTTTTTCCTCTCTCTCTCACTCTTTCTCATTCCGCTTTTCACCTGTGCCGAGGACTGAGAGCGAGGCTGGGGCTTTGTTCGTTGACGGCGACGTCGGCGTCGTAATCAAGCGACGCCCGTCGACGCAGAGAGACCTCCTTTGTCTCTTCATGGCATCGCCGGCGATCGTATCCAGATTCCAAGTCCGTGCTTGGTCGCTGGTCGCGATTGAAAATCGACAGTCTGGAAGCTTATCGGATTTGAAAATTTTTTTTTCTCTTTTAAATTATTTCTATTATTTTTTTTTATTACTCCCATTCCCTTTATCTCCCCTTTTTCTTCCGAACGCTATAAATTTCTCGTAAAGACTCACAAAGCTACTTACAATCCGCTATAGCTACTGTACCTGGGTCATCCCCCTATACCCACGTGTATAGCGTTGCCAATTGTTAACACAGCGGACGATGCGATATCCCGTAGATTAGCTCGAGGATCGATAATATCTTTTAAGATCCTTCGATAAAGTTGCCCAAGGCCAATGGCCTATTATCCCGAGAGAAGGAAAAAAAATTTCAAAAAAAAAATTCCCACGTGGTCCAAGGACTCGCCCTTTGTGTAAGGTAACGTAATTTTTCGTACCTTACCCCCCTACCTCCAACCAACCTCTCATTTTTTTTCATCCCCTCCTCCTCCTCCTCACTCTTATCTTAACGCGCTCCTGCCATTTGTTTCGGACGCTAACGGAAGGAGACCCGGAACGCGAAGATAATCGAGTCGTCCGCTCAGTCCCTCCCGGAGACGGAAGTTCAAGGGAAATTTTCATGCTCGCGACGTAACGACGAATGATCTCTCCTGATTCCGTATTTTCCCACGGCAGTGAGCGCCGTTTGGTTTCTGTACTATCCCAATGTACACATAACGGGTGGCTGAGATAATTAGAGAAAGTGTTACCCATACAGAGACACACGGTCGTGGAGCAGGACGAGGATAGAAATGGATGATCCGGGATCGTCTCGTTAAGGACGACTAATTGCGCATCCTCATTTATCACACGTTGCAAAAGGAACGATTTCGCACGTAAGTCCACACGTGGGACGATCGGGTAGATACGTTACACTGTACCATTGAGACATAATATATGATTTCGAGTGACATTACGGACTAGTTTTATAAAAATATATAAAATATTAGGACTGGTTAAAGACTTTTATTAATTAGCGATTAACTGATTACTAATGATCCCGCAGTGATTTCTAATGACTTACTCAAGGGTCCTTCTAACCTATTCGACAGATCGCTGTCACTCGATCGCTTGGCTAGAAGACTCGATCAATTTATACATCTCGGTGTCTCTTGACGAGCCAATAAAAAGTTTATATGCACCGTCTATGTAAATACAGGGTGCTCTTAAAGTCGTAATTTGTAAGTTCCGTTTCCTCAGTGAAATCAGTTGGCAATGTCACTTGCACGGAGTCGAATAAAATTCTTGCCCAACCATTTTCTTCGACTCACGTCGCTTCGTCGATCTTACGAGTAACCGAATGTCCAAACTTCTCATTGGCTATGCATATCCCCGTGTATATCTATATCTCTGTGCGTACAGTCCGGTCGGTAAGTTATCGCGAGCTGTCAATAGTTTCAATTAGAGAAACCATACAATTAGTCGAGTTTCGAGCTTGACTGTACCGCGGTTTAAACCCTTTAGAAATATGTCTAATGGTTAAACCAAGCTCGAAACTTGGACTGTACGCTCGCTGTATTTCGCATTTGGTACTGTTGCACGTTAACGATATAACGGATGGGATATATTATGTCGCTGCGGTGAGTAACAAGACTGTGGTTTACCTACTTCGAAAAGGCCTTCTTGTGCTGATACAAACTTTTGATCCTCTTGCCGTTGCTACTCCTAATAGGAATCTGTAGACCGGTGGTTAATTAACCGGTTAATTATGAATTTTAATTTTCATTCTTTCTACCTTACTGTAGGCTCAATGAGCTTCACCAGCTTGACTCGCAATATTCCAGGTTGTTTTTGTCCGGTGCTGCCACCTACCTCCCACCGACCTACCACCTGAATAGTCGAACGAGTAAACGCGTCATGCGGTTTTGATGGAACCGCGCCTATGCTAATTCGTTTGAGCAAGCTTACCGCTTGCTATGTAATATTCTAATGTAATCATTACCGTCTATAGGCGTTACTTGGCGCGCTTATGATAATGAGTATCCGACTGTTATGACTACTTGCTGTGATAACTCGTGCCGCTACTGATGTAAGTACTTGTACAGAAATTAATGGCGGTACGTTTTCTTTCAGTTATATTAGTAATCAGTGTCGATAATGAGCGCGATTAGAAATTTTAATGGACAAGGATCGATATACGATGGCAGATACGGTGAACGATAAGGACGATTAAAGTGTCATTTGGCGAAGATAATTTTTCTTATTTTCGACATCTTCGGTAGATACAGTTTTTCGAGTGCGTCAATGAACATAAATCGTCGTGGCGTTTACGCGCGATAAATTTTTTTATTCAATACTTTATCCCTGGTTTCTAGCGATTTCAGGAAATTCTTTCGTGATTGTATACCTCGTTGACGTATGAACGAGGATTTAGTAATGGCACGCCATTATTGTTGTCGCTGGAGGCACTTATCACGAAAATGGGCATTTCATAACCTAACCTAACCTAACCGGTTTGTTGAATATTTGCGAGCATTAGCCATGCACTTTCGTGCATAGCACAGCAGGATGCATATTCAGGCTGCACCACTGTGCTGGTGTTGTCGTCTACCTTTGCTTTATTACTTGTGCTTCACTTCTATGGATTCCTGATGCTATTTTATATATGGGGAATCAGATTAAGCCGCACGCGCAAGGCTATGGCGATTGTCGTTTGATATAACATAAGGGAACCGGCTGGGCCAAGGACGACGTGTTTTATCCAGAAGGTCGACTACGGGCTTTTTTCATTATTATGACTTGTCGACTTCGCTGGCGCAAATTGAATCATGCAGTTTATTGCACTTTTTTTTCTTTGTGGTTTATTGTCGTTATATATTGTCACGTGATTTTTCGAATCACGGTCACAAGGCGACTCCGGCTACCGATACAGATAACATTCTCGCTTTCCGGTTTCCTTCGGGTCGTGGCCCTGTTCAGAAACTATGCTCTCGGGTTGATTAGTACAGATATGCCAATTCTCTCGAAAGGTTTCGTTACGGTTTAGTTGAGGTCAAGGTGCTCGAATCTGCCCTGGGAGATAGTCTCCATGTACCGAATTGCCCGGCAGAGGCGAGTATCCGACGGAGACGTCTTCACGG
>JARPRH010005865.1:4446-14893 GCA_031763665.1 Calameuta haemorrhoidalis
AAGCATATAATTTATATATTGCGATCAGTGAAAGTTTCACCTAGTCGACGCTCGAATGCGTCACACGCGTGTAATTAATTAAAAATTGGCATCGCGCGTATGATAACCGCAAAAAAAGAATAAAAGCCAAGGCGGCCGGTCATGCGGGGACGGAATTCTTTAATCACACCTAGCGTCGATTAAATTGCGTTATTACATCTCGATAAATCATTAAATATCTCGTGGAAGAAAATATGTACTATATATATGTTCTTTATCAATTAACTCACCTCCTGTCGTAAGATGACATTGTATGTACCGTCTACTCGAAGACAATCAAATGATATTCTCAGTAGACCTCATTTCCAAGATCCACTTTCAGATCCTGGAACAATGAATTTATGACTTTATTATGTAAATGGTTAAAGTAACTGATCTCGTGTAATATATTTACTGTTATCACATTATGCGTGGTACTTCGCGAGTGAGGGTCCTATTACATATGAAAATTCGAAAAAAGTATGCCTATAACTGTATTAGGTTGAGGTTTCGCAGTGATGATTTATGGAAACGGGTTTTATGATCCAAAGCATACAACTATGTAGTTTCGACTTTGAATCAGCCAGTTGAGCCTTTGAGTAGTATTAAATGGATAATAAAAATGCTAGATTATTGAATGAAAAAATTACATTTTATTAGAGTTTTACAATTTATATTTCAGGTATCGTAGTATTTCAACATGTCTCATTATCCAATCATTTTCAATTATCTTAATGAAAATCTCGTTGGGCTAACGAGATTATGAGGTTAGGTATAACCTTTAGCCGTGAGAACTTCTCTTGTGGTATCTATTGTTTTCCAATTATCAAGAACGTCGAGCATGAGTATTATAGGCGCAGGTCTGGCGCCATGATACTACCTACACTTACGTTGTTGACATCCATTCCCTTATAGAGCGTACGGCAGAATATTAATTGCGATATATTAATTTCTATTAGTACGACAATTTTTATATTTTCTATTTATTTCATACACCAGTGTAATTACATCCTTTAACAATAAGGGTTTGATTAGTGCGAAATTAACACTTCATCTTTCGCATCCGGCCATTATTTCACCCCCTTAATGCACTCAGAAATTTCTGAAAAAATTCATGCTACTTTTCCAAATATTCATTTTGAAGTAACAATTGTAAAATTATCGAAAATTTAATTTTTTCATAAATTTTTTGTTATAGAAATGGAGAAATTGGGGGAAAAACTAAATTTAGAAAAAAAAAATTGTAACTCAGTGAAAAATTAAGATTAAAGGTGAAAAGCGTAGCTTTAAGAAAAAAAAATTATTTCGGTCCGTTTGTTTAAAGCTAAATGCTTAAGTTTTGGACATGAAAATAGGCAAAAAATTATGTACGATGCATTGCTATTCACACATATTATTAGCAAAAAACGTATTTTTTTTTCACAATGAAATGTATCTTACATCTATTATTACCTCCAAAATATCTAATTTCGTCTGGTTGACGCAATACGCGCGTGACTTCTTCAGCCGATCGCTGTTCCATTTTCAAAATTACTGAAAAAAAAAAATTTCAACAAATTTTTTAGGCATACTAAAACAAAATAAGTGTATCACGGATGCCCAAAATACGATAAAACAATAAAAATTGTCACTCACTTACCTGTTTACTACACGCCGTCTATAAACGTGGGTCGTTCATGTCCACTACGAAACCTGTGCACTCGTCACCACTTCCTGGAAGGTACTAGATCTTTGAAACTTGGGCATCAGTTCCTCCTCCTATATAACTTTTTTTAGAGACAGGAAGAACCGTCCGCCGTTCCCTTATGTATCAGGTACAAACCAAAATTGTTTTTGCTCGGACACGAACGACCCACGAAGTGTTAATATTTGCATTGATATGTGTATAATTTAATTTTTCATCGTATTTGACTTCTTTTATAAGTAACAAATATTGATTCTACAGCTATACATCGTGTTTAGTCATGTTTCGAACGATATACGATTTTTAATATATGAGAAATATGTCAATTGTAATATGTATATACTTTGTCGCTTGGTTTGCCAGCACTGAGAATCACGAGTGACACGGGATGTTAAAGCGTGAACACTTCTGCTATCTTATCTGTAGCCAATCCGGTTGTAAGATGCGTCATGAGCTTCTAGAACATTCTATCTCTGCAGGCCGTGTAGACAGTAGTCTATTGGTCGTGAGCTACGAACCAGTAACAAAGTTTGAATTCTATTGGTCGTTTCATTCTGTTCAGCGCCTGCTATTGGTGCACGTGACCTAACCTATAGCTGGTTAACTGTCACTTCACATTTCCATTATAGTGCTTCCTGCGAACTCAGATGCGAGACACGTTGTGCGCAGATGTGCTGCTATACATAAGTGTTTAAGGTGAAGCCTGTTCGGACCTGTTCTTCACAAACGCGAGAATACGTTTGTGGAATTTGCTGACATCGTAGTACGGCAAATATTGCTGTCCTGTCTCTGTGGGTAAAATTGGCGATAAGTATATTCTCTGTCGTAGATTTGTAACATCGGCAGTTACTTTGCACTCGCTGATCACTGCGCATGTCGTAATGTTAGGCCCATTATTTAGTTAACCCCTAAGTGTCTAGTTAAGTGAAATAATAGCGAAATATCGATATCCGATGGTTTTTTTGTGTGGATTTTTGTTTACTAATATATTCGGCAGAGTGGTGAGTTCCAAGTATATTTGTGTATAGTTTAGTCTTACTGCACTGTGTATAAATGCCTAACGGGTTATTCATTTTCATATATAAATCTTATGCGGAGATACAAATATAGAGTATTACAGATTATTGTATTTTTAATATATCACTCAATGCTAAAGTTTATTCCGTTAGCAGTAGCCATCTTGAATCACAATATCAAGAGACTTTGTAGAGTCTCTTTGGCCATACGGAGAATAAGAACGTATATTTCAGTGGTGTGGTTGAGTTTAAAGAATTGATTCTTGGATAATTTGATTTTGATTGTACGTGAGCTTTGATTCCTGGTCGATTTAATAACGAATCAAGTCGCAGTAACTGTAAAACAGGCAAGAATAGTGGTCTTTGTAGCCTGCAATGTTTAACTTATGTGTGTAGTACTTCGTGCATTCTCCACCGGTGCGCGCCACCATCGATCAACAGTGTCGGCGCATGAATTGCCGGCACCCTGTCCGATGTTTTGAAGTATCTCTTATTGTTTAGTATAATAAAGAGAAAATATATGGGAATTCTTTAATAATAAATCTAAAATTAATATTTTTGACGAAACGAGTTAGTAATAATTAGACACTATATGTATGACGATATTACAGTTCTGTTATATATTATACAAATGCAACAGTTCATTACTTTTTATGGTCGGTCCAAGAGTTCAATGTGTTTATTTCTAGTAAGCCACATGTGACTTTGCATGCGATTTTTGTTGATAAGTATTCTTGTGCATAGTTTTCAACTGGAATATATTTTGCTTTTCTCCTTTAACCTAAATTTTCGTGATTTTGTTTAAAAACACGTATGATTTGCTAAGGATTGCATTTTTTGAGATACGGCAAAAGAAACACATTTTTGTAAAAATGAGAATGATTCAACCACAAAATAGACATACGCATGAATATATTAGGTTTCCCAGTAGATTTCTCTTAAGATCTGTTAAATAACAAAAATTTAACTTTGGTCATTCCTAGTCCTTTCTGGATGACCCAATGTAATACTGGACTCAGTAAACAAAGGATCGTACCACGCCGGACATAGATTTTTTGTTTTTCTTTTTCTAGATAACACTCAAGGACGCATCGTTCGCAGTAAAATGCTCATAATACGCGAGGCAGAGTCTGCTGGTAGAAGCAGCAATACTCACAAGTATAGTTTGAGACATATCGCTAAGACTAATTCGGTATCATTAAAACAGAAGATCAACGCATCCTGTGTGAAAAACAAAACTGACTTTCTTCTATCTTTGGGGCTCAATGCTAACGCGATTCCTTCTTCTTCTCTTCATGAGACCCATAACAACCAATATAAAAATAAGCTTATGGAGTGTAGTGTTGTTATTGAAACCGTGAAGTGCATAATTTGTGAATTATACTTCAAATGTAGAACTGACCTGATTGATCATTGGAAAATGAAAAAGTGCAACATGATGTACATGAGGCAGTGCAGGGTGCTGATATTCGGTACAAAATGCAAAATCTGTGGCAGAAGTTTCAAATGCATTACGGACGTCAAACTTCATATGAAGACGAAGCACCGCTTCAAGAAGAAATCTAAGGCTACGGTGATAATAAAGATTGGCGAGGAGGTTATGTCAAAAGTTTGCGTCAGGAAGAAACACTTGAAGACTCCTTATAATATTAACGGTGAAGTTTTGCCGTCTCATTGGAAACAGGAAACAAGCCCGGATGCCAAAATAACTGAAGATGAAGCATTAAATTCATTTTTTCAAGATTATTACGTGTCTCAGAAAGAAGGCGGTAGTAATGGCGGCACTTGCGGTAACGTGAAGTCCGAGCTTGATGGTCAAACGACGCATTGTGAAAGTACGTACAACGCCCATGCGGGGGCATGTGATAATTCACGTATAAAAGAAGAAAAAAGTGATTTAGCATTCTCAAGTAATCAGAAGATATTAGTGAAATATGAAGAAAGTCTTAATAATAATTCGATTTTTACCTTCGACGGAAATGTAAGATCTAATTGTGATAGTGAAGACGACGGTCAGGACAAGTTTAATTTCTCAGTTGGAAATGACTTGCCACTGTCGAATGATGGCATGTTAGTTTCAGAATTTCATAAAATGTCCGATATCGAGGGAAGTGATCAAAATCATTTCGAGATGGGATATCAAGACGCTCATACAGTGCCTTGTATGTACAATGACATCTTAATGATGGATGACGAAGTACTTCTTCTTGAAGATTTTGAAAATATGGAGAGAGCCAAAAACGAATTTTTGAAGACGGACTCTACGATGGAAAGTAAACGTAGAATGTTGTTGAACGACGTGAGTTCAAATTTATCCGATGCAGAACGCTTCGACAATGACGAGGTGGTGGAGTTGATTCGTATATTTAATCCAACTACAAAATGTGGCGAAAGGGAAATCAATGAGGTGTCTCCGACAAGACGCGAGAGAGAGCTATTGATGTGCTACAACATACCCGATACTTTAGATTCATACGAGGACTGCGTACGTTTACAAAATGAGAATATTAAGACACAAGTTAAATATTGAAATTTAATTATCAATTCTGCACTCAAGAAGGATATATTAGATAAATCCTTTGGTCAAGCATACGATTAAAACTCTCGTTAATACTTATGGTTACTAGTCATGACAAGAAAGTTCACTCTAAATCATGTGATACAGTGCCTTTGTCTCGATTTTAATTATTACTATCAATTTTAGTTATTTCCTTATCTACTGGCAATTACTTTTTCTTATATTCTTTTCCCTATATTGTTATACAAATTTTTATCGTTGCTGTTTCAATCTGAGAGATGCATATGCTACAAAATATTTTATAATTAATGCCAAGTATTATTTCGTATTGAAAGAGCTACAGTCGAATAGTTTGATAAAGATTTTTATCAATTTCGCAAGTACTATGTACATAAATACTTATTAATATTAATGTAATACTTAATTTTTCTAGAGGTTAAGTTTCATCGTAATATTTTGGTCGATTCATGTACATATTATTGTATATATTCATTTATAATCAGTTGGTATAAACGCTTTATTTTACGTGCTACTATGAAAATATTTATAATGAGTTATACTAACCAATGGTACTGTAACGAATTTCTTTTTACTAAAACAACAAAATAACCAGTGATATATTTTTACGAATTACAAAAAATATTCAAATAAAAAATCAAGTTTTCTCGCCTTATAATACAGGCGTGAGCAAAAAAAATATTTTTCTTCCACATTATTAAAATATATAAAAACATAGGATTCGAATGATTTATAAATTTCATTTTATAACAACAGCAATATCTGTAAGGTTAATTTGAAGTGATTTCAATAACAACGACCCAGAAACCCAAAGACATTCAACGCAACAGCAACAATTTCTGTCCCAACATTTCAGATCTTGACCGTCTTACAAGTAAAGAGAAGCAAGGACGTTAGCCAAACGTTTTTAATTTCCTTCAGTCGATACTTCAGGCAAAGGAAAATCGATCAAAAAATTACGATTAATGGCCAATTTCTTCGTCTTTGGATAAAATTTATCCTGCGGATAAATCCCCAGCTAACCAATCGTTTTCATGTTTTAGGAGTTTATCCGCAGGATAAATAATATCCGAAAGTGAAGAAATTTGCCAGTAGTGTAGATTTTGAAAAAAACCTAACGAGACGATATACAAATTCCTTGAAACATGAGAAATTTTGCTTCACTTTTTTCATTTATCAGTAAAATATATTATATTCGCCTATTTTCATAAGACTTATATAATTAAAATGAACAATTATTTATTTACGGTACATTTTTATAAGTAATTTTACCTTGAGAAAGTGTTTAACAATTTTAAACGTTGCAAATGTATCTCTAATGGGCTACCGTGGAAGCACGAGTATTTGCATTGTGGATCAGGCTTGCGCGTAAGATAAATCAGTTTTGTGAACCCGAACTAACCCCACCCATCGCCCATGACAAATGCAACTTTTACTTCCGGTTGAGTTCGGCCGCCGTACAAGATTTTTTGGGTTTAACAGTATTCTTGCGTAGTGCTTGTGTTATCCTACATCATCCGTCACTTTTCTCGACTGTACTTGCAATTTGCAGTTATATATCTTCGAGGGATATATTTTGTTTGTCGTATGTCCATCCAGAATCTCAACACATTCGGTAAATATTGTATTTTCCGTTCATTAAATCCTTCGTATTCGAGAGAATAGTTTTGGGAAAATGGCCGTCGCGTCTTCGCTTGCATCATACGAATCAACCTGGTTACAACGTTCTGGCAACGTTTTCAAAATGCAACGTTTTCATATCTTTTATTGAAATTTTATACCATTCTAACTTTTCTTAAGATATTGGAGCAGTTGGACATTAGCATAACATGGAGCATTTGTTTGTTTCACAGACCCCTTTGCAGATGCAATCAAGGGTTCAGATGATGATGTCCAAGACGGTCTCGTGCATATAAGGATCCAACAGCGGAATGGTCGCAAGACCTTAACCACGGTGCAAGGGCTTTCTTCTGAATATGACTTGAAAAAAATTGTCCGGGCATGTAAAAAGGTGAGACATCGCTACTTTGCGGAACAATTGTCTCTTTGCTGTCACTTTGTGTTAACTTGTCTATATTTAGAACTGACGTGAAAGATTTTTCAACCGATGGAATAGCGTTGTATTTATCGCAGAGGACGTATATCTAGCAGAAATAAAATTATCATTTGTGTTCTCGTTAGTTTTGCGTCAATTGGGCCAAAATATCGGCAATTTGATATTGCTTTGAATATTTCAAAAAAAAAAACAGGTTTCTAGAAGATGTTGGAAATTTCGTTTTTCTTTGTAAGTTAGTCATACCGAGATTTTTCTAGAAGCTTTTGATGAGTAATACGTATCAAAGCTTATGAGAATATATTTATGTGACCTTGTCCTCATTTGGTATCACCAATATGTAGAAACAGCTATTGATGTGACCTTGCTTGTGTTGACCTTATAATTGATGGCTGTTCCTGAATATGCACACATGTGATCAATGAATTCATCAGTACAATTCCATTGTTAATGTTAATCAAATACTTTTTTTTTTTATAAGTGATTGTTTTATTTATTCCCAATGTAACTCATATGCTGATACTTTTGGAGCAATCAACATACAACAACTTATGAGATTCATTAGAAAGCTTTGATGTATAATTAAAGTAGGAAAATTATTTACTGGTACAAACAATTACAGGAGTTTGCCTGCAATGGGACTGTAATCGAGCACCCGGAGTACGGGGAGGTGCTGCAGCTGCAGGGGGACCAGCGAGAAAATATATGCCAGTGGCTAACGAAATCAGGTCTGGCAAAGCCTGACCAGCTGAAGGTTCACGGTTTTTAATCAACCAACCATCCATGCCACTACCTAAGACAACTCCACCATCACCAACACCTTATCATCTTAAATTATCTGTATCAGTCACTACTACTTGTTGATACTTCGTGGGATACCCTATTATATACGCATATATATTTCAATAAAAAATATATAACAATACCATATAGGCACAATATTCTAATCAGACATTTTGTAAGATTATAGGAAAAGCAATATTTTGCAGTCTTATGGTAAATAATCAACTGAATTTTTCTCACATTTTAAATAATAGTAATAATCGTAGCTGTTTGAGAGAACACATTTACAAGCGATAGATACAGATAGTAACGGATGGATGTTTCTTTTCATATTAGATGATATGTATCTGGGCGCGATAGATGTCTTCAGAGAAGATAAAATGCATTCTCATAGGTTTCAGATTGGCTTCTCATCATTTGTAACTACTGACTGCTTTGCTTTCTATATACAGTAAGGACAACAAAGTGTAGTTTGCGCTTAAATGTCATTTGTTTTCGACTTTCGTGCCTTTTATTCCACATTGTATTATTTATTAAAATATAACATTTTAATGTAACAATGATGATACACAATTTTTGGGGGGGTTGGGTTAAAATAATTTTTTTTTTCATTATAAAACCAGTATTTACTGAATGAATTGCCTTTTTAGTAAACACATGTGACTGTTCTAGATAAATAAATGGTAATTCAGTAGCTTTTGAATTTATTTTATTCTTTCCTCTGCAATACATTTGATACTAGTAGTAATACAATAGGCTATATATAAAAATCTACAAATTTGTATTTATACTCTGTATAATGTTTCTCATATCAGTCCATGTAAAAAAGCATTTTTAAAAAATATTAATATAGTATGTTATTTCATAAAAGTGAATTTAACTCCAAAATTGTATATGTTAATATGATATTGGTACACGTTCAATAAATATTTGGTCGGAACAAATGGTGCAACACATTACAGACCTGAGATGCACCGACATTTGTTCAATTTGACCAAGTCATTTATTTTTAGACGCAGACTCAGTTTCGTGTCCAAGTCCATCGTTCACACAGTATCTGTTAACAATGAGTATTAAAGATTTGATTCTCTTCAACGGTGACAATCTCACGAATACATTAAGTAATTATACGCTAAAAGCATATTTTATCTAGACAAATGACAAAGACATAACGATCATTCGATCTATTATTTTATTCGTTTGCATTTTCAATTTAGAATATACGTGAACATGATCATGCAGTCGGTTGCTGATTTCTTATCAATGCTTACCGTCAAGAGTATTTTTAAAGACCCCTTTATATCTTTCATATTTACTTTAACTTGAAAAGGATAAGAACTAAGCTTTATTTGACACCGTTACTGTATAGTTCAAGAAATTTTATTTTCAGATGAATGAGGTAGAACTAATTTTCGAATTTCACGTAACAATAAGGTAAAATTGTAATTTGAATTTAAATGTCCAACGTATTCAATGCGTACGTATAAACTTTCCCGTTTCCGTTAGATACAAAATGGTTGTTGATCCACTGCAAAATTCGTCACGGACCTTGGACAACGAATGTGAAATTCTGGAAGGAGTCAAGAATTTGACGTATGTGTTAAAGGTCATGTTTGAATTTAGAACAGAGGTATTTTTTGAGGATATCAAATGAAGAGTTTGTTCTGTCTTTCGGTACAGTTATGTGCATTGTTTGCTCGTTATTCTTTAATTGTCATGCGTGCGTGTTAAAATATTCTCTCAGAGTAGATGATGTCATGTCAGGCGTTTGCGGGACCATGTGGGATCGTCGTCGATGTCCTTAGATTAGTCATGTCATGTTCAGATAACTCTACTGGGAGTCAGCCAAAGTGTAAAGAGCCAATCGCATTCTACCATGATGAAAATTGTGCGCCATGACTGGTGCATTGCAGTACAACTGGTGTGGCGGAAAAGAAATAGTCGAAGATAGATTAAACGGTACTGACAAATCGAGAGCTTGAGAAGAGAAAAATACTAGAAAATTGAGAACGGAAGGGAGACAAAGGTGTTCACGTACCATTTCGGGATTCGCTACGGTTGATGGGTATTGTACGTTAAATCGGGTTGAGCAAAGGGCGTTCTTGAATATTCGATCTATGAAAGAAATTGGAACAGGGCTTGGAAAGAGAAAACGGGACGTTGCAGTTGCGTTGTGACGATGAGTTGATTGCAGTTGATATAACGTTCGAATCTGGCGGTTATACCGGTTGTTCGAGCGGAATCAAGAGATGGCATTGCTACTAGCCTACATAGCTGCAACCCACAATGCATTGAGCCACGGCATGTGCCTTTCTGTGTCGGCCATTTTGTAGTTTCCTTGAGAAATTGTGTTGAGT
>JARPRH010005868.1:0-14893 GCA_031763665.1 Calameuta haemorrhoidalis
GGCGATTTGAGGGCAGAAATGTTGAAGTTTGGCAGTAAGAGCGACGTTACGGTGGTGCATCGCGCCACTATTCGACTGCTCGACGACACCGAAATTATCCACTGTGACTTTCAGGTGAGCCGGTTAACCCTTCCGTATACTTTAACGCTGGATCCTGCATCCCCTGCTCCATCTTGGCTATTAGCCACTAACTTCATCTTCCCTCCTGCATACCTCGAGGAGATACGCTGTGCTCTCTGTCATTCCTCGGATCTTCAATCAACCTCTGTATAATCGTTCTTGTTCTTTGATTCGCCCTCAGCTTCGTTCCGTCTGCTCTAAAAGCAACGATGCAGCATCAGTGTCAGTTTTTGTAAACGTTTCGATCTCCGATAGAGACACGAGAGCCTTTTCGCATCCTATCCACCGCGTCAATTCCATTTCTCAAGAATTTAACGTCGATCCCTCGTAGCTGCTCGTGGTCGTGTAAAGTTAACGGATCTGACATTTATATCGAATGAGAACGCGTGTCTCGTCAACCCCAAACGCGTTTCATTTGATCCTTTGCTGTTCCCAACCCACCATTTTTTGCCCTACTCGATTCAGTATCTCATCGCGTCGACGTAATTCTCATAGCTTCGAAAGTACGTAACTAGTGCTGACGTCATGAGAATTGGTTACTCGATAGAATTTTATCCAGATTGTTTCTGAATTAACGAGACAGTACATCATATATGTATATATATAGTCGTCACCTTTGCCCTTCCATCGGCCATTAGGCTACAAGGCATCGACCTTATCCTTCACTTTCGTTTCACCTTGAGACTCCTTGGCGAGATTGGCCTCGCGGATTCCAACATCAGGAAGCTGACACGGCGTCCTCCTCGTCCTCCTCGTGCCTGTTATCACAACGGCGAGTCTTCTGGTTATCGCTGACCATGACTTATCGGGCCGATGGCCGCTCAGCTCGCGGACGTTACTCGCTGGCTCATTTTCTCCAACACGTTTTTCCGCACTTCCCACAAGAGAAAATGATCGATACTTTCCCGCCTGTCGAATTCTACGATCGATCCAGTTACTAACGGAGTCGATTCACTCTCTTTTATTTCCACCTCCGCGAGGACAGTTCGACGGGTCCTTTCAATTGACAGAGAGGAGTCCAATAACTGGCAACGGGTTTCCTCGATCCTGTCAGCCTCGTCATCCAATCTTTCTCTGGATCCTGATAATTTCCCTCAGACTTCGTAATATTCAAGTTTATGCCTAGATCCGTGTGTGCGATCGGATCACATCAGTTTTTTTTTAAATTCTATATTGTACACATGTGTGTTTCCAGCACGATTTGCAGACCGTTATATTCAAAGTTTATAAACGTTATTCGTCCCCATTTATTTCGCCACGTACGATCACGCGTGTTCTTAAATTTTCCATTGTACGTAATACAAGGCCATGCATGAAAAAGAGCTCTTGTGTGGTTGGTACCGGCAATAAAGTGCTTGTCAAATGCTTATTATTATTTTCTTTTCATTGGACCTTTGCTCTTTCTTTTTCTTCTTCTCGGCCTCAACCTCACCCATCGTTGGTCTTTAACCCTTTTGTCTTTATCATTTTTATCGTAAGTTGTATCATGTGTCTATGTGTATCCATGCGTAGAGCGTTGAACGCGAAAAAAAAGAAGCGAAACGAATAAAAAAGGAGCTCCTGGCATTTCCTCTTATAAATTAGTAAAACGTGAAATTGACCGCAATTTGCGGTGTATATTTTTCTAGATCGATTACCTGCTTCGAGTGTCTCTTTGGTCGACTGTTTTTCGCTTAAAGTTTCTCTTCGATTTCTCTGGCTTCCTTTGTCTTAGTATCCGCTCTTCTTCTTTCTCTTCAATTTCTTCCTGTCACGGTAGCGGGAGATGTGATCAGTGTAAAACTGACGGAGGCTGCCAACCTTCGGATGCAGGGACGGTATCAATTACGTTTGAAAAATGTGTTAAAAAAAAAACATGAGAAAATGAAATAGCAGTATTTCCGGACATAGGAGTATCGATCGCGATAATGACAGAAATAGTGATGTGCATCAGCGCGAATGAGACGTAATTATTCGTCGACAGTCTCGAGCACTTTGTCCTTCTTTTCATCGGATGAAATGCGAGAATTCATTGGAACGTTGAAATATTTTCTATCAACGTTACGAACACCCAGACGGTTCGTATATCCAGTATGCTGGGAATATCGTTCTCTCGTGCGATTTTTCTTTTTTTTTTTTTGAATTGAGCATTCAACGACTTTTGACGTTTTTTTTTAATTGTTTTTGTTAATTACGGTATCGGTATCGGACACCAGTCATAGCCCAGTGAATTCTCGTACAAGGACAAAAGGCATCCAGTTTCTGACGACTAAGGAAAAATGGCTGAACGGCCTGGACAATTTTTCAGGAATAGTTTACGAAATACCGCGATGCAATCCAGGCATTGAGATCTCTTTGAAAGTACATAAATATATTAGAAAAAATATAATCGAACATATTTGTGATATCGATGATCCATGTTCAGTCACTTGTTAAAGATTGATTAAAAAAAAGCACGATCGTTGAGCAAAAAGTATCGGTAACCGTTGAAGCAGGGATGGTGGGAAGTTCGTTATTGACAGTTGGTAAAACTGCAAAGAGAAAAATGCATTTCGGTTATCAATTATCCGGCAGAGTAACGTTCGGGGTGAAATGATTGGCCAACTGCCAGTTGAAAGCGCCATTACTCGGTAGACTCCAAGTCCCTCTGGTGGGTGAGACAGCAGGCTTATAAATATCCTTTAGGTACACAAACTCAGCCCCGCAGTCCTCCGTCGCACTAGTTCACTGTCACTTTGTTTCTGAGCGTGCAATAAATAGCAGGACAACGAATGACGCTCATTTGCAAGTAAACGCGATCGACCCTGGAAGTACATAAAGCGTAGAGCAGAAACGCTTTCTACGCTTCTGATCATGAATATGGAATTTTTGATTGAATTCATTCACGGGATACGTTTCAAGATGGATACCAAAGGAATCGCCGAGTCACGGAATCCGATTAATGGATTCGGCTGCACGTACGAAGATTCAGATTTAAATTCAAAGATCGATTTGCTTCGTGCTGTCATTGAAAAAGGTCTTATCCTGGCAGGCGGTTTCACCCCTCGAGGTACAGTTAGTCGGGTATGTATCGTGCTACAGTATGTATCAACACGTAGATCTATAGTTAGTGGAATTACGGAGACTCGTTTGTAGTCGAGTTCGCAAAGTCGCTGAGTCGCTCAGTAGAGGGCAGCCGCTAGGTCGTTAGACACCGGTTGGATTTCCGTCGCGAAAAGTCTCATGAAAACCGATAATAATCTTAACGCGTTACGAGTTTATTGGACTTTTTCATTGTAAATTGAAGATTTTTCAAGGAGCTGTGTGGAAATTGTACGTTTGGACGAGCGACAGTCTATTTTGACTCTCGTAGTTCCCAAAGGCGTCAATGTTGTTATTATTATTATCGTGAACTGTCGTTCCACGTCGTACGAAACAATAATTGATGTAACGGTCGAAGCAGCTGCATCACGATGGATACGTACTGCGTCTTTCACCAAGTCAATTACAGTTGGTTTCAATATTTGTTGATACTGTCAAAGGCGCGTTGCCATCGACAAAACGATACGAGTGGCGGGAGCGCCATCGACGGAAGGAGGCTTGTCACGTTAACGTAGAGTCCAATTACCTTAAATTGACATTAGTCCTCGGTCGTAATAATTCGAAAAGTAATTGGGCCACCGTAATAGCAACTGTATCACGATACACATACGTACAATCGTCGCATGTAATATTCATGGGATTCATGGGATTCATGGATGGATACGCGTCAGGATTGAAAAGTTCGTTACACGGTACAGTTTGAATTGGGCTTTTTCGTTTCCACGGTGACTCTTTATTCCGACTGTAGCGGGATTTTGCTGTACGTGTATGTATATTACATGCAGATGCGTTTGCATGTATCCTGCTACGGCGACGGTTCGTTCGTATCCGAATGACGCAATACGTATCTTGTAGTAAGTGGTTGTAGATGGCGTCACAGGCAGCTTGGCAGGAAGTCGGGATGACAAAATAGTTTGCGCACGAGTAATCACGGAGAATAGAGTCTAAGGGAGTGTGTGATCAAAGGGTTAAGTTGGTAGAAGCAGCGTATCGGCCACTCTGGGAAGTAGGTTTCTTGACGACGACGACGACGACGACGACGACGACGACGACGACGACCGTGCGCGAGGACACAGGAGAAGCGTCCTCGAGGTTGCGACAGAGTTGCCAAGTCTACGAACAACGAGGATAAGAGAAAAGACCATTTTTCGCTGTGGAAAATTTACAAATTTTCGAACTTCCGTGTTTTCTTTGCAGGACATGTTATTTTCATACGTCGATGATAAATTCACGTTGCATCGTGTCTGAGGGGTGAATATTTAAGCGGGAGGTTTCTTATTCCTTTTCCTCCTACTTTTTGCACTTATGGCAGAATTCTCATGGAGTCATTGGTCATTTGTCTACGTTTAAAGAGATATCAGTGTGTTTATAGGTTATGTGGAATCTCCAGATAGCTATAGGGCGTGTCACCAATGGAGACGTGGCTTCGTTAACCTTTGCTATTGATGATAATAGAGTTTGACCTGTCAATTTATTGACTGCGCAGCGTAACGTGCGCGTTTTCTTATCAGTCGATTTTGCTATCGCAAGGAGAATATTTTCGCATGCTTCGATGTGTCTTGCACATGTGGTTTCCGGTCTTTCGCTAACAGGCTCCGCTAATATTTGAACAGGGACACAGCTATTGGGTTTGCAATCTTGTGTCAACGAGGAGGTTAAATAAAAGAGGAAGAAAGGGAAGCTGAGAATGGACCAGAAGACCTTTTATTTTGTGTCGTTAAGTGTCGCAGGATGCCTCCAGAGAAATCAATTTCTTGGAAATAAAAGATTCTGGCCTCCTGTGCTGCGAAGACAATTTGAGACTCGACTGGAGACCTACAAAGATTATATCGTTTGATCGGTCGAAGAGTCCTCAGGAAGATTGGCTGGACCGGCGGAGATGCTGTCTGGTCCGGTGATTATTACTTTACTAGTCAGGTATCAGTTGTACGAGGAGCAGAAGATTTTTTTCTGAATTTCATTCAAAATTGATTCCCATGACAAACCAGCTTATTCTCACCGGTAGATCTCACAGTTTTCTTCGGGAGAAATAATGAGAACGGATCCTTGGTCCATGGGAAGATGAAGACGAAGCGCGCGAGGATTCGGCTATTGTCTCGAGACTTTGGACTGCTTGTTGTAAAAGGAAACGAGTGAAAGGTAGAAGAGTGTCTCTCGGAGGTCGGAGGAGGGGAGGAGGGGAGGGGAGGGGAGGAGAGGGGAGGAGAGGAGGAGTGCTCTTGCATAAGTAATATTCATCTCAGGTGGCAAATACGTGAGGTCGCCCAACACGTGAAGAGATGTAAAGAGAAGAAGAGAAAGAGAGAGAAAAGCTTTTACCAGGATATAAGGAGGAGGAGGAGGAGGAGGAAGAAATCCAGGAATCTTGATGCACGTTATATCCAGGAGAAGAACGCAGGACCTTTAAAAAGGACCGCACGGACCGGCGGGATGTGTTTTCCTCGCAGTGAATCGACATTCGCTTCGACGCTTCTTTTCTTCACGTTCGAATTAATCGACACGTTGACACTGACTTCTTTCTTTCTTCATTTCCTATTATTTCTTCTGATCTCATGTTTGGTCACTTTGTCCAGTAGGCAATGTCGGCCGCGTTCGTATTGTCAAATCCACACCGTTTTGCAACCTTCGCCCGTCGCTGGTTCATCGAGGCTGCACGTTGCCCGTTGTGGACGCGCGTCGTGGCTGCACGTACCGATAGAGGCTTTTCCACCGTTTTCGAAATATCGGAATTCACCAGCCTTTATTAAACTGAAGTTTCATCGATGCACTTTAGTTCGCTGCTTTCCCTTTCCTCGACGGAACGTACCGTTACGCGGAGGAGGAGGAGGAGGAGGAGGAGGAGGCTGCTGGACTCGCAGCCAGCCGCTTGATATTCGCCCAATAAAAAGAAGGCTGACGAGCCGCACGATGATCCTGGATCCAGCAGGACATCAAGTCCTTCGCGTCCTTCCTCGCAATTGGCTCGACGCCTCCACAAATTTAACTAAGAAATTTCATATCGCAATTTCACTGGAAATTGAAATTTCACTTCCGGACGTGGACCAGCTGGATAAGCGAATGGAAAAAGGAAAATGTGGAGAATCCTTCTTCGCGTGCGCCGGCAGGAGTCTGACCTCCTTCGAGATAACTCAGGCATTACGTTCCTCACGGACACATTTGAAGTCCCCAATGCTGTCCCTCAGGAACCTACAATTTTTTTCAGATTGCAATTTTTCGTAGAAAACTCGAAATTCGGAAATTGGCACATAAACGTACACGGATATCAGAGTTGTTGAGGATTTTCGAAAATTTAAATGAAGAAATTGATAATTTTTTTTTTTTTAGACGTGGTGATGCAATGCAGCAGTCATTCCCCACGACGGTTCACGGAGACACAGTGTAAACACCATATACTGAAATAGAGCCAGATACGTTCCAGGAGTCTTTTATTCTCCATAAGAAAAGTGGGACAAGGACATTTTACTTTTTCCTGGATTCAATCGATTCCTGGACTCGTTGGCTGTTTCCGGGAATTACTCTGTAATCCTATCTTTTTTTTTTTTAAGCAGTCCGAGATGCAGTCTCTTGCCTGTAAATTTATCTTTTTTTTTTATAACTTCTTTTTTCCTACCTTCTTTTTACCGCCCACCGCGTCCACCCATCGATAAACTTTTTCTAGTAGTTTTTTTTCGGAACTGGATTTGCTTAACCGCAGACATTTTCGACTTATGGGGGAAAACAGGTCGGAATAGAGAAATCGCATAGAAACGAATTTTCCGGGTAAATCGTGACTTCTGGTCGAAGAAAATTATGAAATACGCAACGCATCGACGCCCGTTCATTTTACAAAACCAAAGCAGATGTAGAACAGGATCAATTGATTGGTACCAATTTGAAAAAGTCAGTCGTACCATACAATAGGATTTTCAATAATTTCCATGTCAATTGTCATTCCTCATTATCTTTCGCAATAGTATTTTCAATGGAAACGCCTGACGTCACGAATCCGTATTAACTGACCTACATCAAATAAAAACCGACTCAAGTGTCTGTTGCGGGTGGGTGGTTGTGTCTATATAGATATGGACGTCCTTCGTCATCCCCGAATTTGAAATTTCCCACTAGACGAAATTCACGTCCAATTCGAAATTCCGCGATTCAGCATGAAACGAAGCCAAAAGAAGATTCCACCCTAATGGACGCTCGTCCCTTGGCTATTTACATTCTCAGTGAAATCCTCTCCCTTGACTGTTATCATTATTACCACTCTTCAAGGAGGCTACCAGTTCCGCTTGGCCTCGGCCTCTGTTGTGGTCCTACTTCGTGCAGTCTTGCCAACATCGAAAGCGCGAATCTCACCATTCTCAGATTCCTCTTGGCATCCTGGAAGAGTTCTCTCTGCTCCTGGCTATCCATCATCGAACCAGTCATTCTTCTCTCTTTCCGTGTGCTTGCTACTTTTAGTACTTTTAGTACTTTTGGTAGTTGGTACTCTTGCTCTTGGAACCTTCGGCGTCTTCGGCGTCTTCGGCGTCTCGGCGTCCTCGTCCCACCAGATGAGACGCCTGAAGAAAGAAAACAGACCAAGAATTATTCTAAGCCCATTTTACCCCGAAAAACGGTGCAATTGCCAATATATCAGCATACATATAGCAAAATGAAAGATGAGAATAGCAGTGTGCATAACACAACGAGAGAAAGTTTACGAAGAAAGAAAGCATATGAAGTTCAACGGGAAGACTTAAAAGCTTTCCAACTTCTTCGCAGCCCTCTACTATTATCCCGAACGCAAAATGCGAGTCGCCGTCCCGCAGCAGCCTCGCCTCATTCGTCAAATTATACGTTTTCCTGGAATATTTAAAAGGCGTTCCGAGGGGCCAGAAATGTTGAGCAATCGATAGAGCCAAGAGCCAAGAGCCGCGGAAAGTTAAGCGCCGTCCTGGAGAACTAGAGCAAAGACACGTGAGGCCTTTTCGAGGACGCGTGGGAAGGAAGAAGTTCAGGAGAAAGATAAAAGAAAGGGGCGGTTAGGTCACGTGGGAGAGAGAGAGAGAGATGAAGCGGGGGGGGCGAGGTCCGATAAAAATAGTATCGATTCACCGGAAGGTCGATGTACCGTCCATTACATAGTTTTTCCTGGACACGGATATCACCAGGATGCTCCTGAAATTCCATATTGCCAGGATACTCTTGCAAGGATCAAAGCCGGACATTGGCCGGAAGTTCATTCGTAAGAAACAAAATGACGATCGTGATAACAATGATAACGAAGGAATCATCGAACGCAAATTTCAGGTCGCCAAACGCAACCTGCACTTTTCCTGCGATTCGAGGATTCCAGTAATTTTAGTTTTTTCGCGGTGGCAACTATTCTGTACTCTGTAGTCGCTATAGGTATAGCTCGAATGCTAGACATATAGATCGGTGGTATTATTAAGTGCGGTCAAGGTTCCTGCATTGATACGAGCAGCACTCGTGTTTGCGTTACTACGGGAATTCGCAGGAGATGAAAATATTAATTCCGACGGCAAGTCGGCCAAGAAAATATTTGATATTTCGCGAAGCGTGATAAGAGGGAGGGGGAGGAGGAGGGGGGTGAAGTATCAACCAACAAATCGCTTTAATCGAACTCGTATCGATTACCGTAACTTCCAATTTCAATGGAATTTCAAATTTACCGATATTATCCTTAAGGATTTTAAATCCTGCTTGACTCTCCGAATAGCCTGCGTCGTCCCGGAATATCGTTAGGCATCTTTTGATTGATTTTTGGAACGCAGCCAATTTCTCGCTTGCACATGCGACTCTGGTTTCCCATGAATTATTCATTTTTTATCTTTTTTCTTGCACTCTACCGACTCGCATAATTTTCTTTGGTAATTTCAAGTGTTTGTGATTTTATGTCTTTCGCTTCTGACGGAAGGTGTTTTTTTTTTTTTTTTTTCATCGTGTGAACGTATTTGGAGAATTTCCGGAAAATATGTATAAATTACGTGACAGTCCTCGCTCGAGTTTCTTGACTCAATTTCGACGCGATTGGATTTTCCTGGTATCATCAAGTAAATCCCAGTTACTGGTTTTACATATTTATAGATATTTCTGTGCATATCCCGTGTGAAGGAATTTCCCACCGTTAGGTAAATACATGCGTGTAACAAGGATTTTTGACATGGGTCGATCCTGCCAAAGTCAAACTTCCAAGACACCGCACGTTTCTCAGACGTGGAAAAAGAAGAAGAGAAAAAAAAAGAGAATTCTCAATGCTTTACTTTGTACTTTCCAGACTTATTCAGCTTCGACTACCTCGAGTTTCCAGCCTCGTTTCCCATGCTAAACCGAGCCTTATTTCCCACATCCGTTTTCGTACTTATCGTCCGCGGTGAACTTGACTTTACACTCGAAAGCCAAAAGCCAAAAGCCAAAAGCCATAAAGCTCGCTCGTCCAATTCATTAATCTTTGCTTCTTGTCTCCTCAGCCCCAGCACAAAGGAAGATACATACTCGAATATGTCTGCAAGCAACTTAATATCGTGGAAACGGACTATTTCGGACTTCGCTACGTGGATCACTGCAGGCAGCGGGTGAGTCCTTATTTAATTTTGAATTTTTCACTTTGAAAAATCTTCACCTAATTCTGGTCCGTCGACATAATTTTTACCCGCGAAACTTTCCACTGACCCGCTGTAGATGCTCCGTGAACTTAGTAATCGGATTCTTATCAGATAAGAGTCACCGCGACAGACGGCTTTTCTTGATCGTTTCTCCTGACTTCCTGAAGAAAGCAGGAAAGCAAAGTCGGAATTACGAAAGCACCTGGCAGCGACTTCCAGATGTGCTTTTATGCCGAAACCAGATAGCGAAGCTATAAATAGAGTACAAGTATCGCGCTGCTACAACGGCTGAAATAAGTAGAACGACGTCGTCATGAATCACGGATGGAAATAACGAAGCGATCTGATCAGCGCGGTTACGTCATCCCTTCGTACTTGATATCCCACTCTTGATGCTTTTAACGCGAACCAGTCAATGATTTAACGAATGTCCTTATTTGCACGGAACGACGTTCCAGCGATTCACTTTTTTTCATTTGACTCGGGAGAATCGCTCGAGCGGAATTTCGTACAATCAGTTTGACGTTACCCAAAACCAACAGGCGTATCGATAGTTCGTTCAAGGGGTCACGGTACGTCGCGTAATCTCTTTTAAATTGAGTTCCCATCGAAGCTCGCAATTTTTCAGGCTTTCGCGATAAATAAAAAGCACTCGCGCACGTCCCGCGCACACGACTGCACCTGTATTCGTCGAGACACGTTAGAACGTGAAATTCGCGAATCGACGGTATCTGCTCTGCTGTATTTCGCAGACATTTGGTGCAAAATATTTTTACGAATTTTTTTATACAAAATTTGCATATGGCTAACAAATCGATCCTACCTTTCACAAAAAAAAAAGTGACGTTATCAAATGTATCGAAGAGTCTGAAATGCTGTTTTTCACGTTGTTTATTTATCGTATAATATTTTTGACAGCTAGAGTTACTAGCGACTCTAGCGGCATGGCAGATATTGCAGATATACAGATGTCAAACGAACGGAAACTCTGTGGGAGTCGAGGATAAAATCGCCCGTACAATTAAGCAATCCAAATAAGTCATATCCGTGGAGCAGTTCTTCCTGAAGATTCTCACGTGGACACAAATTGCCAAAAAAGAGTATTTGGTGCCAGGAAATAGGATGAAAAAAAAGAAAAAAAAAACGAATGCCTCACTACTCCTCAAAATCGGTGGGTCATGGTTAAGCTAAGAAGAGCTATTATTTTTCCAAATGCTGTAATATCAGTGACATCCAAAGCGAGAAAGCTGATCGGTCGGAAGAGCAGAGGATGCGCGTGTTAAAGTTTCAATTTGTGAAATAAAGACGCCAGAGACGCCTTTGAGGTGCAAGAAAGAAAGAAAAAAAGAAAGAAAGAAAAGAAGAAACAACCTGCCTCATTATTCTCGTCCACCTTGATCCCAGTTTAATGGCGACGCCTGCGAACGCGACAAGTCGCGCCGTCATCGGCATTGATTGAGACCAGCAGCTACACACGCGTGCCTGGCAGCGTCCATTTTAAAAGTCATGCGCTCCCTGACATTTGTCACTTGCCACGCATGACGTCACGCGGTGCGATTAATATTTGAATAAATTAATTTTCAATCTACGCCGCGTCAACGGGACAAACACTTTGCGGACGTAGATCGAGCAGAGAAACGTGCGCGAGTTGTCAAAATTTGTCACGGCGACTGTGAACCAGAAATACTCAAAATTGATTAACCTCGTGGCCGAAATTTTGAAGATCCGTCTAATCGCAAGTTTTGACGTTCGACGTCGATAATAACGTCCTGGTTGTTCCTAAGGGACGTTTCCTGCTTAACGATCCAATCAGGCGTCGCCCTGCTGGCTGCATCGTATGGAAATTTTGCTACGAAGGGAAACCACATAGTTAAATAGGGATGAAGAAGGGGAGGGGGGAGGGGGGAGGGGGTCACAACCCCCTTGAAATTCAAAGTTCACCAAGGTCCATCCCTCGGACTGTATCCAACCCCTTAAGAAAATCAATAAAACCGACTCGGACTGCGCCGGCGATGTTTTTCGAAAAATCTTTAAAAATTAACGATGACGTCTTTCGGAGCCCGAAACTCCGAGCAGCTCAGCCTCCCGTCCGACTAGGCTTTGGATGGCGAAATGGATACGGAGACTCCTCGGAGATCGTAGATAGCGAGAGAGGGTCGTTCACCTTAGGGGATGATAGTTCACCGTCATTCCAAGGGTTCTCACCGTGATGGACCATTTCAAAGTCTAACTACAAATTTTCCTGGGATCACGAGCAGCTAACCCTGATGTGCAGGCAGTTTCAAGGATCGCGCGCAGCCCCACGTCTAACGTCACGACCTTCGCGACCTGCGCGCGAATTATACAACTTGAAAGCAATGTCGATTCATTCGTGCGCCAAATGCATTTATCCCGTAAGGCGAGGACGGAGAATCGACTGTGCCTTGTGAACCGGGCTTTAGAGGCTTGCAGTACAGACGTTACACAGGGGTAAATGCAGAAGTCCTTCTATGTATGTCGTTTGTATGTTGCAGCACTGGCTGGACCTGGCGAAAACGGCAATAAAGCAAGTCAAAGGTCAGTACTGGCTATATACCTTGTATACCTGTATATATCGCCCGATAGAATTTTACGCTAAGAAGAAGCCGGCTAGTCCACGCGTTCAAAAATCTGATGCGCGCGCGACAATCTGCTGTAGGAATTTTCGCGAGTCGCGCGGAGCATTTTAATGTACACGTGCAGAATTGAAATGACATTCGTATAGCAAGGCAGTGTTTTCAATGGCTCTGTCGCGTGGAAAAAAAATCTTTCTCGACGACTGTGTCCGTGGATTCGATCGACCGAGGCTTTTCTCGCGATGTATGTCGAATGACGCTGGTCGATGTCGCATGAAACTTTCACGTTCGCTCGAGTTGGAATTCATTAGTCGTGCTAGACACAATTATAAATGGAGATTCGTAGACTCGAGCCTAACCTAACCCAACAGCCATACCGGTTCACATTTCCCACGTGACTCTAGACACTTCGCTGCTTCCCACTCGAAGTTTGTCAAAAGTTTGACGATCGTTAGATTTATTTTTCAAAATTTAATTAGTCTCTTCGTAATTTGTCCTCGTTCGTCCCTTTCATTGTTTTCTCACGAGATATTTCAGCCATGCGTGACTCTTGCAGACATGGACCCGATTCTGTTCAGCTTCCGCGTGAAGTTCTACCCGCCGGACCCCTTTCGAGTGAAAGAGGAGATCACGAGGTATCAGGTTTACCAACAATTGAAAAGAGATCTTCTTCACGGGCGTCTCTACTGCAGTCCAGGCGAGGCGGCCCTGCTGGCAGCTTGTATCGTTCAGAGTGAGTGGCTCTACTTATTCTTGGCTGCTCTTTCTTTTGTTACCTCGATAGTTTTATCGATTATTATTATTATATCTGTATATTTGCTTTGTCCGCTATCGATTTTCCCTATCGATCTCGTTACCACTTTCATTCATGAATGGCAGCCTGATGTTCCCTTCGACAGTCTGTCGAGTTGGCGTTCGAATTTTCCGCCAAGAACTGTAATTTATTGGCGTGTTTACAAAATGTCCCTGCGACCGTCGATAACGAGGACGAAATGTTGTCAGGTGAACTGGGCGACTACGACCCGGAAATTCACGAAGGAAATTACATCTCGGAGCACAAGTTGCTGCTCAAGCAAACCGAGAGCATCGAAGAGAAGGCTATGGAATTGCACCAAACGCAGCTCAAAGGCTTCACACCGGAACAAGCGGAGACGCACTTCCTTAGGGTAGCCTCACAACTGGACACCTACGCCGTGGATCCGCATCCTGTCAAGGTAATTTGTATCCTCTCCCTCTCTCTCTCTCTCTCTCTCTCTCTCTCTCGTGGATGAACCTTTCGTAGCCGTATACATATGTATAGGTATACTACCTCGAGCAACTCAAACAAAGCCGATTGCTCAGACGCGTCTGCTAATCAAATTAGCGGTTTCTAACGAGCTTAATGCCAATTGTAAACTCGGCATTTTGCTTGCTGCCGTTGTAAATTAATGCCGTCTCGTAGCGACCTTAGAGCAGATTCGTCTTAGCTTCGTGTCGCACAAGAGCTCAGCAGAGCAGCAACGGAGCTGCTTGTCGAGGAACGAGTCGAGCTGGGGGGAAGGCGGAAGGTGGCGGCGCAAAGAGAGAGAGAGAGAGAGGAGAGGAGAGGAGAGGAGAGTAGCCTACGGAAGGTCCCAGAGTTCTCCAGAGCGTGCCGTGCTGAGATTTCAAAGTCCGAGTTCTGCTGATGGTCGTCATTTCCATGAAGTCTGAGAAAGACGGTCGCTCGTGCGCGGGGAATCCCCGACGTTAAAATGGGCCCCGAGCTAAGGCGAGAACGTGCCGTGATTCCGCTCGTTTCCGGTTGCGTGACGCTAATGGCGCCCTTTGCTTATTTCCGGTGAGTTCCTATCCCGTCACCACGTTCCTTCCACGTATATCTTGGAACGATAAAATTAGATAGGCAACTACCTCCCCCCTCCCCCCCTCCCGATCACCGTGACAAGACAAGAAAAGATTTCTTACGTAACAGCTTTTTTCAAAAAACAAATTACATTTTTTTTTAATTCACGAACAGAAAGTTTCGCTAAATTCGAAATCACCCTGGGCTTATCCAGCGACTTGTCCCTGTAGTTTAATTTGAAAAGTTTCACGGTGTCCTCCATCTTGCATCTACGTAACGCATCCTCTCGAAGGACCCTCGTGCAAACGTACAACACGCTACTGTATCTACCAGCTACTAGTACAGGCACCGTGTAGCTATCATGTAGCCACCCCACGCGCTCCCCCATCGTTCTAAGATATTCGAGGGGGGGTCTTACCAACCCCCCGCAGGATCGATTTCCTTTCCACAAACACGCAGGATTCCCTCCCCCCGCGTATCCTGATCCTCCCACGAACCTTCGTCCTTGTCCGAGCCATCCGGATATTCCATCTCTCACCTGCGGCTCACGGGGACACTCGAGCAACCTGATGAACTCACATTTAGCATTTTTTCGGTGTCCCTTTGATCCCTGATGAGACGATATCCCCCCCCCGGAACAGGACAACAATGTGCACTTTGCGATTTCGAGTTTCTCGTATTTCTCGCGTCTCCATAGAAATGGCGGC
>JARPRH010005889.1:0-14884 GCA_031763665.1 Calameuta haemorrhoidalis
GGCGCCACCGTCGAACTGGCCAAAATATAATCTCTCTTCTTTCTCAAAGGTGTCCTAAGGGTAAATAACAGTGCTTTGTCCTTTCGATTCGAGACAGATCACCTGTCACCCAGGATGATCCCCATTTCTTGCAGTACCATCTAATTAAATGAGGTTTAACGGCTTAGAGGGATGATCGATTTTCACTTTGTTTTTTTTTTCGTTATTTACTTTTTTTTTATTTTCCCTCACATTGTACCTTCACTCGATACATATCGATCAGGGATATCGATTGATATTTCATACCCGGATTAATCTGCCTTGTGCAATTTCCTCTGGAGTTGACTTAAGACTACTATTTTTTTTATGGGGTCCTTGCTACCGCTTTGGATAACCTGTGCAGCATCCCTGAGGATCTTTAATAAATATCGATATATACATCGACTCCGAGGTCGTATCGATTTGCCAGGAGCGTTACATCCTTCCATGAACTTTCTTATAGTTGCTCGAAGGGTCTACCGAGTAAGTTACTTCGTTATCTCTTATCGGATCGAGGTAACACGTACACGCGCACGAAGACCGAATCTTCTGATAGCGCAGATCGCTTGGCAACTCTCAGAGAGATTATAAGAGATTGTGCAGAGTGCGTTCGGAAAGCTCACCGGTAACACCGATAAAAAAAGGGTAACATGCCAGAATCGCTTCGCGTGAGATTTCCGAACGCATCGATCGGGGGGCTCTAAAGGTATCCGGAGCTCCTCTGGGATTCCCCTAATTCCCTGGAGTCGCTAATCGCGGGAAATCCCCTTTTCCCGTGTATCCTGCAATGCCGCAACGAATCTTCTTTCCGATTTGAAAATAATATTGATTCATGCGATAACTATGGGCTATTGATACGACATCGAAATAATTATTTTTTTTACAAAATTACTTTCCTGTTTATCAAATTCCACTTATACATTGACGCATTATGCATATCGAATATCCTGTCGGTATGTGACGTTCTTACGATCTTAGTTTTATATGAGGTGCAATTAGAATAAATTATATGAATTACACGTGGCCAGAGACGTGGAATCCTCTGCTGTGTCGACAAGGTTCAAAGCCGAGCGAAGTGACACGTGCTTTGATTACCTAAGGGGCGGAGGAGGAGGTGAAATATGAAAATTCATGTCCAATTGAGAATTTACGCCTCATTTTTTCAAACTGCACTCGATCAAGGCTGAGTCGAATGTGCGCGATCTAATTAAACTGGAAAGTAATTCATGCAATTAATAATATCAATAATGCACGCGTTCGGCTGTACGACGAGTGAAAATACGGAATAACGAATAAATATATTTTTGTAGTCTCGAATCTTTTTTTTTTTTTTTTCTTTTCTTTTCATTCTCTTTCTCGATTCATTTTAAGGGACGCGAAAAGTAATAACGCGCTCGAAAATTCAATGGCAGTGAATCTGAAAAATGTAGCTTCCTCGAGGTCTGCTTTTCATGACTGAGAGGAATTTGACAATGGAGCGTCTATTCGTGTGAGAAAAAAAAAACGAGCCCTTAATTGAGGGTGGTACGTCCTTTTCAGATTTTCTTTTTAAACGAACTTTTGAATCTGATAAAATCTTTCAAGGGGAATGAACGATTTGGGCGCGAAATACGAAATCGTCGTGATAATTATTGTGAGTCGTTCATTTTGTGGAAGCACTTGATTGTTCATTCGATTACGTCGTTCATGTTGGTAATGGTGATTTAACTTTTGCTTCTGGTTATCCGTAAAGTCCGACAATTTAAGTTTTTAACTTCCATCTGTTGACGCTGTCTGGTTAACCTCGTTTTCTCACTCTGCCAAGTAAAACTTCGTGCTTGTCATTTCAGTAGGACTTTGTCAAAGTAATTAAAGGAGTTAAAGCTAAGCTCTGATGGATAGATAATTATTTATTAATAAATTTGGAATTATTTTTTATGACAGTATGGGAAAATATTGTGAAAAGGAATACGGAAGGTAAAGATGCACGGTAAATGATACGAAAAGGAACTATTTTCGTTTATACGTCTGTCGGTCATTTTTGATGGCGCTAGTGACTTTTTGAATTTCTAGTAACTCTTTTAACTTTGTAGACCGTCGATATTTACGCTCGCGCGCTGGTCTTTACGCTGCTAGGGTTAAAATCAGAATTGGAGGTCGAACGATACGTCGTGAGGTGTGAGTAAAGGAATGAAAAAAAAAAAAAAGAAAATATCAAGAGAATGATTTTTCGTAAATAATCGTAAAAGTTACAGCGTCTGCGAATTTTCTCTTTCTTTTTTTCTTAATTTTTCACACTTTTCAAGCCTTTCTTCAATTTCAGATTATTCACGCACGTCGGCACATTGATTGACGCACAACCGATACGTTTCTTGAGCATTCTCCCGTTTGACTCTTAGCCTTTTGAAGTTCGACCTAACAACCCTCGAGTAAAAAAAAAAATGGCTGTCGCAAAACCGCCAATTTATTATTTTTTTTTTTTTTCAATTTATTGCTGATTCTCAGGGCCAGAACGTGATCAGAAAAAAAAAGGTTACATATCTTGACACGATTACGAAGGTTTTAAATCTCATGGATTTCCCACACTAACCCACTTCGGTATCTCACGTAGTACCAACCCCCAAACCCTCCTGTAGATTATTCAAATTTCAGCCTAAAAATTTTTGACGTTTCCAAGTCAACATTCGATATCGAGTAGTTTTCCAAATCTCTCGTATTTTATTATCCTCCTCGATTATTTTCCGGATGAAAACAATTTTTCAGGCAAGTTTCCGCGCCTGCAACACCAAACTCTCGTTTACCTCGTAAATTTTCTTCTTACGCCGGAACGTGTTTCGGGAAAGCAAAAAGTATAAAGAGAAGTAAGAAATTTATAGCGGCCTGCGTCGGCGATATTATCAGCGCTGCAAATTGCGTCGACGTCGACCGTCGGCGTGTGTCTTGGCTAAATATTCTCGATAATCCTAGCCACGTACCGTATTAAGGCCAATAACTTTCAATTTAACGATCGTCCTAATGCGAAGGCGGCTTCGTTTAGAAAATTAAATTAAATTTTTTTTTTTTTATTTAATATGAAATCATATTCGACTTTAATGAGAGAAAGAGATACGTTAATTTCCTTGCCATTTTATTTCATGGTATTTCGATAATGCATTAAGGATAAATTCATTATTTCGGAAAAAAGATCTTGTTCCCCCTTTATTTCTTATTTCTCGTATACTTACTTTTTTTTTTCAAGATCAATTTTTTTTTGTATTTTATTACTCCGGATCGTTTTACGTTGCTTTTTAGTGTATCGCCATTTTCACGTGTGTGTGTGTGGATATACATACACACACGCACACACGGAATATTGCGTAAGCATAATAAATTATATGAGGAGCATCGAGTCTCGTGTAAATAGAAGAAATTTTATTAACGATGTGAGCGATTCCGTTTTTTTTTTTTTTTTTTCGGTTCTGCCCGTTATGCGACGTGCATAAGTAAGTTTATTTTTTTTTTTTTCAAAATTTTATCATTCTTTTTTTTTCTTATGCACACTGGTTTAAGTTATGAAATTTTACCATCCATCGGTGCTATTGAATTTTCAAACGTCACCTTCTATTAATTATTTTACAACTTTCGATATTACCTTAATTAATTTTATATCTTCCCAATAGAGGGTGGATTAGTTGATTTATACCGGGTGGCTCGAAAATTCAAATCCTCCTCGACGAGTTTTCAGACCTTGGTAGTTAGTATAAGCTGATTAATATTATAAACGAACTTTTTTTTTTCTACACCTGGGTTAAATCCTGAATTACATTTTTTGTGTATGGTTTTTTTTTATTACAATGTCCTTCCCTTCATTTGCCTATACGTTTCGAATTTTTCCTCAAAAAGAAGAAATAAGGTCAGTCGCGAACTTATTAGAAAAGTTTTTGGGAAACGAGGATCTAAAAAGATTATAATATTTTGTACAAAGCCGGGCGTGATATCCTATCTAAACGGTGTTTATTGAATTTCTTCTTAGATCCACAGCCCTATATGAGAAATAATAACAGACACTCGGTATGCAACAGTAACGTATATTTGCACGTTATAAAATTTTGATATCTTTGGTTCCTTTTTGAAATGGCACATTACTATGTTATTTACGTGGCTGTAGAAATGCGATAAATTTCCGAATTATAAATATTCTTGTGTATCGTCCAGAGCTTTTACCTTGATTGCAAAAAAAAAAAAAACACGGAATCACCTCTCTGATAAAAATTAGAGAGCATTATCAAAATATTCAGCAACCCTAATTTTATTTCATCGCGTCCAATTGCTCGGCAATTTTCAGACTCGGGCTTATCATTATTATCTTGACTTAAGGAAAGGCAATCGATAATACAGCCGTTGAGCAGAATTGAATAGAACGCGTCATCGTTTTCTAAATTTCGACAATAACAATTTCATGCGAATAACAAATTAAACTTGCCTTTCAAGAGACATTGTAATCAAATGATTCTTTTTGGGAAAAAACGCCCAGCATGATTATTCGATGCCCGGTTCGACCTGACGAGAAAATCACGAAAACTACATTGAACGAGAAATTTTGTTATTCGGAAAAAGAGAAATATTTTTAAAAAAAGTTGAGGTAATTAGTACAAACAGGTATCAGATTAAAATTACCTTGGAAATCGAGATTAACTTTTACAATCGTTCGTTTCAATAATACACGAAGGTACGTTTCGGGCAGTATAAGTAGATTGATCCATATTTATGAATCATCGAAAAAAGAATTTTCTACATTAAGACTATCAGTAGTTTCATTATCGAAAACGTGACGTGGACGATGCATATGAAGGAATGAAAGGTAGTAATCAATAAAATTGCTCAACGTCATCATTACATGTAAATTTGTCCACGAGGAAGAAGAAGAAGAATGACAAGAATCGACTGTCGGGTGCAATGAATATCAAAGGGTCCGAACAAAGACGGGCGAGACCCGTTGAGAGGCTATGGGTGTCGGTAACCCAGAATGCACTGCGCAGTCGGTAAAGAAGGATTAACAGTGTAAAAAGAGTCAATTAAAGAGACAAAAAGTAATGTATATATTGTTCGATGAATAAATAATAGTCTTAAAGAGATAAAATTATACAAAGCTTCTCACGGTGACACGTAAAGATTCACAAAACCGATTGAATACGAGCGCAAATTCGTTAAACGATCGATCATCGCGCCGAGTCTCCATCTGGCGGCGAGCGCTGCAAGTTCCAACACAGAGCGCAGGGCCTGTGCGAATTCATACGAAGGATCCCTTTCAGCTTATCGCCCGCGACTCCTCGTCCGCGTTTCCTGTATCTACTGCCGCGTCTTCTGCTTCGCTTACTGCCGCGACGACGGCGACGACGACGCCTCCCGCTTCGACGTCTTCCTCGACCCCTGCGCGATCTCATCGAGCGACCCTTGCTGCACAGGCCCAGGATTCCCAGTTCCTGAGTCGCCACTTCCTGGCAGCCGGCGGAAGTTTCGGTCGGCAGGCAATATTGGCCGTGTCCTTTCTTCAGGATTCCATAGTCCACGCCGCGTTTCAGGGCCGAGCGCAACTGAATTGGACAAGGAGAGCAAATTTAGGAGGATCGGTAGAGGAGAGAATCTTTTTATTATGGATGGATTCAGGGGAATCCCCTATGGAGTTTAAAGTTACGCTTCGGAGATTTCTTTAATTTCATTCATGGCTCACCTGTCGCTTGACCATTGACTCTGGCAGGTCGTATTCGGTCGCGATGTAATTCAAGATCTCTTTTGATGTCGAGCCACGGACATTTTGAAGCTTCTTAATGGCTGCCAAGACCTGGGCCAATGACTTTGCTGACTGCTTCACCATGATTTATACGTGGGACGTGTGTTGCTTGTCGAAAAGATTTTTTATTCTTATCGGGCTGTTTTTTCCTCTTTTTTTTCCTTTTCTTCGCCGTTAATCTAGATCGACCATCGCCAACGAACGCGATTTTTTTTATTTACTGAATTTCTCACGTTACCGAATCATGTCGTGCGTTTGAAGTGAATGACGAATCAACAAACGGGTCGATGGTCGTTAAGAGAAAAAATGAAAGCGAATAATTTGTCAGTTGACAATCTCGATAACGACGAAGACAAAGAACGTAACGCGCATGCGCGATTATATTTCACCGTTTTTCTTGAATTTACATAAATTTTTTAAAACAATTCCCATCTACTTTACGGCCGTTTCTTGCAGTAACTCTGCAAATTATTTTCTACCACTGGACGGAATGAACGTAAATATTTATTGTTTGATCATCGAATCAAAAAATCATTTTTACATTACATACGGTCGATCATCGCAGCCGTTCGTATTTACAAGTTTCGTCCAACAAAAATATATGAAATCAAGTAAACTTTCTGGCGACTCATAGAGAATTCATTACCTCTGAGGACAAAGGAAAGAAAAGTCAAAGAAATATACGAGTCACAGTCTTACCTCCAATATATCGACCAGCTGTACATACATATATATAAACTCCACAAAAAAATTCAAAAGCTCTAAAAGAAAGAAAATCAATTTTTTTTTTTCAAAATCAATTTTCACCCAATCGACCAGCAGTTTGAATCATCGAGTACCGTGTCCCGGTCCTCGCGAATAAGATACGTGAAAATAATAAGTGGTCGCACATGTGACACGTGTGTTTTTTTTTCCGCCTGCACGCTCGTCCGACAGGAAATTCAATTTGAATAAACCAATAGATTAATTAATTTTATAACCCCAGGCTAAGAATATCAATGGCACGACCAGAACTTTTTTTTCAGCGTCCGTACGATTTATGCGGCATTCTCATCATATGCCATGTGCCCGCTCTGAGGTCGGGGTCACGTTGTCACAATATTTAACACGTTTAACACCCATTGGCTATTCATGCCCGTCAATTCATTTGAATAAAATTCATATTCTGTGTATTGCACTAATTCTCCATTAACGTCCTGGCATTGAGTAACGAACGACCCATCGAGCGCTAAGAATTATCGATGAAGTGAAATTTTTCAGATAAGCGGTAAAAAAATTACCCAAACGATAAGAAATGAACGAAATAAATATTTCGTGGTAGGTTGGGAAAAAAAAAATTTTTTTCACCGTGCTCCAACTTTTTTTTTCGAAATTCGCTCAAGGATCCACTGGAAGCTCAGAGAAGCAGAATTGCCGATCCTTACGTAGCGGGAAACAGGAAACACAAGAAACTTCAGGACATGCGTTGAAAGTCTTACACGTATGTTGAAACCGGTGATTGTCGGATGAATTATATGATTGAAGATAATTGGTCCATTAGTTCCGTGCAGCGACATCTTGGAACGTGGAGATGAAAAAAAAAATAATAATCAGCCTGAGAAATTACCCGTCAGATATTTCTATATATATGGGTCAGTGCGACATTTTGTATCAGTGCCGAAAATTTGCAAACAGTTTTTGACATTTATTTACAGCGTGGCATCCTTTTACTAATTAGGCATTCGAGCCGCGTATTCAGTAGACGCTTGATTTAAGTTCCTCGTGGTGTTTTAATTACCATTTTGATAGAAAAATTTTGTAATTTCATCCTCGAATATCCGTGGATGACCTATGGCTCTATATTTATGAGTAGGAGTCATGTCAAAATTATGACCCCGGACATGCCGGATGAATTATTTTCGAAAAATCGATTGACCTTTTCAAAATCACCCATGGATGGTCGTGAAAAAAAAAAAAAAAAAATTTTACCTGAAGAAATTACGATCCTCAATAACGATTTTCTATGATTCGCTATGAATTTTTACATCGTTTTTATCTTTTCTCGATTATATTTCATTCGCCACCGACAGAGACCTCGGAATTTGCTTGATTCGTCTTAGCCTACAGAGTCATCCTTGCGGGAACGTTCCGAACTCTTGAAACCGAAAGATGTAAGGATTTCAAGATTTTTCTCCCCGTTGGATTTGCCTCCTTTTCGGTTATGTAAAACATAAGAAAAGATATTCACTGAACTCGGACCTTTTTTCATCGTGCAATTTATCTCGTTTGCACAGAGGGGACTAATGATCTGGCTGGGACAAAAAAATAGAAGAGAACAGAGGGGATGATGAAGTATTAAAAAAAAAAAAAAGAAAGAAGGGACAAAAAGGAAAACGAGGGAGCGAAGGGAAGGAATTCGGAACTCTGGAAAAAAAAATTAACCTCGGTAAAATAAGATCCAGTCGATTTGCTGGAAATGAAATTAGCTGATTCCCCCTTCGGTCCATCATCTTTCCTACAAATAAAAAGAAATCTCGATTACAAATATTTCATGATTAAATTTCGGCGCAAGCATTGACAAACCTAACCTCACCCTTGGTCGACTGCTGGAAATTCGTAGCACGCAGCTCAGCCGGCCCCCCCCCCCCCCCCCCCACCCATCAAAAAGGTCTCAAGAACGACAAATTCTAATATTTCCTCGTAGTCAAATAATTTAATGGAATGAATATGCCATTCATTTCTTTTTTTCACATTTTTTTTCATATCCACAAACACAACGTATTTCGAGCCATTACATAAAGTTCCATTCACACCGGATATATCGTTCGATTACAAGTGGGTGGTTGGCAGGAGAAAAAGATCTGTTATAAGGAAACTTTATGGGAATAACTGTATCAGTCTGTTATCCTGATAGCCCAGTATTTTTGTGTACAAAAGCGTCGGGTATTTAACGACGCCAGGCGCCTCCGTCTTTTTCTCTCTTTAAAGGTGAGATTTACGAAGCGACGCTGGTCGACCGATCGTTGATACGGAATTTCAATAGAAATGCGAAGAATTGAAATTGTCAAGCATCGTGAAGTTAAGAATTTGACAATTCAGAATTTTCGGTAACAGCTTTTTTTTTTCCTCCATCGTTCAAAATTTCTTATCGTATTATCATAATCACCGTGACAATACTTCGAAAGTCTAACGCGAAACTGAATTTCGCTGGAATTGATGTCAATTTTCGTGGCTTAAAAAAAAAAAACGAAAAATCGAATAGAATGCGAGTCTGGAGAAGTCAAGAAATCATTGAAATCAATGTTGAACCATAAAGTTCTAAATATACGATATCGTTCACTGTCATAAACTGTTCTGCAACCAAATCGAAATACGATAAAGACATTCGTGCACAGTACCGCGTGGGTTTTGTAAAATAATAAAAAAAAAATTTTTTTCAGATACTCCTCAGCCACCTGAATTTATACACCAAGTGGTTTTAGGAATCAGCGAAATGAGTGGCGGTGAAAAATGCAAAGAAAAAAAATTAAAAAATTAAAAATATCGCGCTATACATACGGGATATCATATGAATGGCCAATTGCAGTAACAGTAAATTGTACAAAATAAGAGAAAACCAAAAAAAATATATAATTTTTCTAACCAACATTTCACACGTGTCTTGCGATTCATCCCGGCAGCCATATAATATCGGTGCCATAAAGACACAAGATCTTTATCCACCATTTCGAGATCCAATCTTCATCGCAACACAATATCCATTTATTTCAGTACCGTTTGGGTAGCCCAGTAAAGAAAGAAAAACTAGCTTATCCCTTTTCTTCTTCTTCTTCTTCTTCTTCTTCTTCTTTAATGCCATTTTCCTTTTCTTTGCCCTTACAGGTTGTAATATTCCACGTAGCCCGAGGACCCTTCGTCGAAGAGTTTTACCAGTGCGTAACTCATGGCTTTTACACGGAAGCTTGGCAGGAGCAACTTTACACAACCCTCAGCCTGGTCTTCATGTTCCTGTTGCCGTTGGCCATTCTAATCGCCACATACGTATCCACAGTAGTTACGATAGCCCGTAAGTTTTCCCTTCCTTTTCTCTTCCCGCCCTGTTTCCTCTCTAACCGCAACACCGAAATACGAATATCCTTGCCGGAGGGCCGAAGCCAATTCATCCCCTAAGTTTGCCCTAATGGATTTCAAATAAATTCTAAGCACCGTAACTCACTTGAACGTATGACAGAGCACAGGGAAACACGTGGTCTTTGAACTTGTTGTGTTTCTAAAAAATCTCAGAGAACCTTGACAGTTTCTAAATTCATAAGGATCGATCATTTTGATGATTAATGTTAAGTCACGCGGTGCATTCGTAAACAGTCATTAGGGTTGAATCACGATTGTTGAAGGTGCTGAAAAAAAAAGATATTACTTTTTTTAACATTATCTCGTATTCATCCCTAAAAGCTAGTTTACCCAATTCAGCCGTCCGCTCCACCGAATTAAACGGAAACGTCAAAGCTATGTACTACATACAAACATATACACATGGGGGTAAAGAAGTAAAAAGTTAGGGGATGAAATATTATCGCACATATCGATAGACAGAGATCCGATGAATTTCGAGTATCACGTCCAAGGGCTAAATCAGTAACGTTCACCGTACCCTAAATCGAAACTAATTTGGCATAAACTCCTCCGTTCCGCCTCGCGAAAAACAAGACCCGCTCTTTTTTGTTCCAGGCAGCGAAAGGGTCTTCAGGGCCGAACTGGCAAGCAGCAATCTGAATCACGTGTCGGGCGACGTCAACAGGCGCAGACTGATGCATCGCGCCAAGACCAAGTCGTTGCGCATCAGCGTGGTGATAGTGGCTGCCTTCGTCATGTGGTGGACCCCGTACTACACCATGATGATAATCTTCATGTTTCTCAATCCAGACAAGCACGTGAGTACTTGAGGAAAGGAAAGGAGAAAAAGAAGAAGGTTGCTCCAATTTCACATCGACCTCAGCGAAATGACGATGCTCAAGAAACGCATCAGGATAAGCGGATGTACGCGGGTTAATTGCAGGCTTGTAGACGTTTCCGGAATGAAATAGCTCAGGGGCCAATGAATGTCTTTAACGAGCTCATAATTCGTAGGGTTTTACACCTTTTACACGTGCATTGTCGCTGTCGGCGACGGTGCACGTGCTGGACGGACACATCCAGGTTAATACGTTGCATGTATACATCCTGGTACCGTTACAACCGGTTTAATGTGACATCGATCCTACTTTAATGGGCGTCGAGAAAGTAGAGGATGGTCAGGGGTTAAAAGTCCCGGATAGCTACTTGATAAATTGCGCCTGCAGAAAGAAGATAGGCGAGTCGGGATTGAAATGGTCGGTTTAGTTTCCGTTGAGATTCATCGGTAGTTTTAATGAGAACGACGTATTACTTATTTGACTTGTCAAGTCGTTACTTCGTCATCGCCAAACTACTCGCCTGCTGCCATCGCGCGTCATGATTTCGTAGTAAAATGATAAACGGTCTCCTACTTACCGACCGATGGTAAGTGACAGCAGTATCCTGACTTACCATAACGTAGGTCTATCTTTTTTCAGCTGAGCAACGACATGCAAAGCGGAATATTTTTCTTCGGGATGAGCAACAGTCTTGTCAATCCACTAATATACGGGGCTTTTCATCTTTGGCCGCGACGCAGACGACAAGGCAGCCACTACCGGTAAGAAATGACGGTTCTTTAATTTTGACCCGACAAACTCAAGACCAAGTTTCAGCTCCCTTTCGTCGATTCATTGAGAGTTCATTGCTGATTTGGATTTTAGGGATGGCTCGACGATCCAGCATCGCAGCACTACTACCCATGCGAGTTTCATGATGGCGACGCGCGGCGGCAGCACTCGGCTTTCGAGGCATCAGACGAGAAGCTCAAATTTGAATCTGAACAGAGGCTCCCATCAGCCCGATGAGACGGTGCTTGTGCACTTGATGGAGGAACCGAAAAATAATAATGAAAAGTCAAACAACAGACAGGCCAGACTCATTTTACGGTACAATGACAACGGGAACGGCGACGTCGAGAACAAATTGTTCATCGATCACACGTAATCCCTGCGACGTTTGCGCCCATCTTGGCGAACGGTGCATTTTTCTAAAGGAAGTTATTCTCGAGTGGAGAACGACAAGATCTCAGCGCTGCGAGAGAAAATATTAATTAGCTATTGCTCGTAACGAGTATATTATTTTGCTACGTACGAGAGTGTGGATGGTACTTTGAATCTTTTTTTTTTACTTTCAAGATACTCAACGACGTCATCGAGATTTATATGTAATGTAATATCGATATGCGTTTTCGTGTACTACCTCATGTATGCTTACGTATTCATCTCTCGTGTATGTACGTGTAATGTAATTGATATCGTTAAGGTGTATATTTTTAATTAAATGTGTAAAATAATAAAGATCAATCGTAATATCACTTGTAGATTTATAAGCCAATGTATTTCGAGGATTTTGAAACTTTGGCAAAGTATGAACGGACCTGTCAGATTTTTGCGGTAAGATTATTTTTTCCAATTACTCACGTTCCAAGTAAATCGTCTCGTTCTACATGTGTTAATTCATAGGGATAAAGGAGGAGGTCACTATAGTATCTGTTCGTCTGATATAGATTTACAAAATTCGAATTTCTAAAAATTTTCGCAATCGGTGTATCCGCCAAATTTATCAGTTTTGTTAACACGCAACACGGAACATCCTAACGACGTCTTATGTCTTCAGTGTCGGCATTTATGCATTTGCGTTGTCCATTATTCTTTTTTCTCATTTATTTTTGAAATTGTTATTTCAACGGTTGGGAGACTCAATTACATTGTAGACCATAAAGGCCATTCTACAATGCAACGACACGCGGGACACGGAACACGTAAACACGGTGCGTTATTCAATTGAATTGATTTTTTTTGTCGACAGTCGAAATCAATCGATGCAATTGGCTGAAATTTAATAAACGGCAACCATGGTTCAATTAGGAAATATGCCCTAAATCTCTACGTTCAAAATCTACTAAGAAGCTTGTGTTACGTCTTTAATCGTAAAGTATATAGCGCCTGCAGTGTGCAAACGTGCAGGCGCGAAAATAAGGTGTCTGAAGATTTGGAAAAAGAAATACGAACGAAGCAATAGTGTAACTCTACGTTAATCCTTCGTGTTAAATGTTTAAACAATTTTATAAAAGCCAAACGTATTCAGCTATTTTGTATAGAAATTTACGAAATAATAAGGCTGATCTCAAATCGACGATATACCCAGTGCGCATGCTCATCGCGCAGGTCACGTGTTCCGGGATGCACTTGTGACGTTGCAGGCCAGTGGTTCTTCACTCGTAGGTTCAGTTCCCGAACGTCCTGAGTCGCGAAACGACAAACATGGCGTATCGCGGAGTGAAGGGTTCGGACCCGTTTGTTTCGAAAACGTCGCGAAACGAGAGGTTCGCGCAAATGTCGAAGCAGGAACAGATAATACAGCAAAAGAAGTTGGAGATTCAGGCAAAAATGCAGGAGCAGAAAGCGAAGCAAGCTGTTGATAGTGTAAAGAAGTCATCGTCTTCAGCCTCCTCTGTCTCTGTCGCCAAACCGAATCCTCCTGCCTTCAAGTGAGTTTTAATTAAGGACGATCCTTTGCCTTGTCGATTTGCTTATGTGTCGTTACTTTTCTCGTGCGAATATACTTTTTCTCTTTGACGATACATGTATCATTTCTTTTCTTTGCTTGGACTTTATATCATTCGCCTTCCCGCTCAAATGCTTTTTGTTACGATAGGTCAGCGACAGTTTATTTTTGCAAATCCAATGTTTTTGCGGATTCTTTTCAACCGATTACTTTATCTGTATGTTGCCTTTCTGTTTTCTTCGTGTTTCCGTAATTAGATAATACTGTTAGGCTGCTTGGGCTCTTGCCCTGTGCAGGTGTGACCCAATTTATCTTGTTATTAGAAATATATCGTGTGTTGTGGATGCACTTCTGTTTGTCAGTTATTTATAATTAATTTGATTAACGTGTCACATGTTTGTATTAGAAAGGCTATCGCAATGCGTGCCTTCTGACACGATTTAACATTCGTCGAATATTTGGAGGTTAGACCTCTGCAGACGTTTTTCTTTTTTTTTTTGCTCTCTTTGGTCGGCCAGCTTATACTGCAATGCGTGCAGCCAAGTTTCTTGCAGTTGCATAATCTATTGTTTCAGAATGGAATTCTGCATTTATATCTCTTATTTGCTATTATTACTTCTGTAATATCTTATCCCCGGTTAACTTTTGTACGGTTTCTCATGGCTTTATTGATGGTTTTATCTATTTCTCAATACATTCTGTAAATGTTACGTGCTCTTATTGTTTTTATTTTAATATGGACAGCGTTGTCCATACGTATGCTGTTTATGTTTATTAATCTATAGCTATGTCCTGACTCTAAATATTTGATGAGGACTCGTCAATTCAGTGTGTTCGCTTTAATAGACATACTCAATTTCATGCAACGAATGGAGGTCAAGAGATGCACCTGTTTATTTATAGGAAAGACGATGAGAAGCCAACTGCATCCCCGACAGTGAATTTATTTGCTAACGATGGAAGCTTTCTGGATCAATTTAAGAAAATAGCAAGTAACAAAGGTCCTAGTAAGCAAGATGCAGCCCCAATGAAACCCGAGGAAAAGAGAGATGAGCGCAAGGATGAGAGGAATTACGAGAACACGCGTGATCGAGATCGTAGGTGGAACAACGACAAAAGCAGAGACTGGGAAAACAGAAGGGATCGAAGAAGAAACGATTCTCGCTGGGGAAGATCATCGGATAGAAGACACAGTTCCTCATCCAGTCCATCGCCCACAAGACGTAGATCATCTCCGAGTCCTGACGCAAGACACAGTTTTCACCAACCTCCACCAAATGGTCCACGTCCACACTTTAACCAGCAACAATTTCCACCTCAGACCATGAGTCAGCCCTCTTCCATTCCTCCACTAATGTCACAGCCTATAATGCAAATGACAAACGTACCACCTCCTAATATGCGCGGCATGGCACCTAACATTCCTCCACCGAACATGCACAGAATGCCACCACCACCTAAAAACGTTAACAACAA
>JARPRH010005930.1:0-14870 GCA_031763665.1 Calameuta haemorrhoidalis
GCACGGATACCAATGTAGCTCAGGTCGTGGACCAGGAGGTAGGAATTCCGATGGGACGAGTCGATTTGAGATTCCATCTAATTGGCTGCAACAGGATTTACCCTGAAAGAGATAGGGAGAGTCTTTTAGGGGTTTGATCCCAGCAGACGGAGTCGCTTTTAGGGGTTTGATCCTAGCAGACGACATCCATTATGTATTGGACGACACGTCGCGATTACGCTGTGGACAGGATCTTTGCCCGGTATCTCGTACCCAAGTATTCTCCTATGTTCACCTTTTCGAATTTTCATCCCTTCTTCTCCGTTTACTTATCACTTCGTTATTCCACGCTTCGCTGACTCGGTGACGTCGCATTCGCATTCTGTGATAACTGCACACGGGGGTGTAACGAGGAGTGAAAAATTCATACGTCACGAGCTCTAAATGCTGCTGGTCCAGAATTTAGAATGAATATTGCGCACAAAATCTTGTTACAATTTTATAACTCTGTCCCGTACCTACCATTATGGTCGCAGCCATCAGGCGTTACGTTGGTTCGCGACGAGGGATGCCAAAAGTCAAGAGACCGTAAGAAAAATAACGAGTCGAAAAAATAATAATTTGAAAAAAAAAGAGAAAAGAATTGGAAGACCACAATGGAGATATAGAGGATAATTTATTTACGAGAGGCAAATGCGCTTCGTATCCTGGCTAAGTACTTTGTAGGTAACCGTAGGTGGAGGACCTAGAGCAAGTACAAATTGAGCACAATTACTTTGGCCCCGCATCAAATAGCAGCCGGTTCCCCGAGCATTTGGCAGGAGTTTCGCGATAGCTGCCGTATACAGTCGCCGTACGTATAATATATGTATACAGGGATATTCGAGTAACACGCACAAACTGAAGTTGGTTCTACAATAGGAATCAAATGGAGATGCTAACTTCAGTTGGTACGTTTGACCTGAATAAGCCTGTATACTGTGTATACTGTAAATAACTACTGTTCGCACTCTGTGATAGAGCTTAGCGTCACTGTACTATACTTAGTCTCGTATTATCTTTTTCCTTGAACGCCCATCCGGTAGATTCTGCTTCCTTGTAATTTGCGTACAAAAGCTCGTTTAGCGGGTGTACGTAATTCTTTTGTATGAAAGCAAAATAAAACGAGTGCAACGAGCATTTGCGAGGACGAGATTAATATTTTAAAGCCTCGGGTTTTCCGGCCTTTGTGGATTAGCCTTAAAGCGATCTACTTACTAAGATAATCTGGGCTTTTCACTAGCGGCTCATGGCAAAGAGCTAATGTGGACCGGGAAACGATAATGAGAGCATAGACCGTGTGTGTCTACGCATGAATAAGTAAAGCACGATATAGGAAATCGTCGAACTCGAAAATAACTTAGAATGAGTAAACTAAACGTTCTTCGTGAAAAAATGACATTTTCATATAAATTATGTGAGACGACTGATTTTTTGATTTTTAAAAAATCGCTTTTTTTATCCGAAAAAAATCTATACATATCACAGAGCCAATTCGTGACGACTATCACATTTGACTGTTCTAATCGAATTTGATCGATTTTTATCCTACGTATCGCATTTCTATGAGGAAATTGAAGGAATGAGTGTCGATAATGCATCGCGTGTAAAGTAATGTAATTGAATTTTCCCGAAGCATATAATATTACGCAAGCATGGATTAACTTTATTGCCAACTGCCTTGCTCGGTAACCATTGGCCACGGATACAGTTGGTATCCATGCTAACTGTGTGTCTCATTGAAATATATACACGTGTAAAACTGTGATAATATATGATTTAATAAAAAATGATTACTCACCCCTCATATAAATATAGGCAGTGCCGCGCATGTTACGTCTCGTCAGAACAACCAGATTCAAGATGTTTCCAATTATTCCAAGACAGCATATGATTGGCAACACTATACCGTAGCTGATTCTTTTAAGGGTGGCTGTTCTTGGATCTTCCAAGATCGAGTCATCATCCGGAAACAGGCATAAGCGTATGGAGGTCACCGTTTGGTTTTCCATATCGGTCATTTTGAATTTTTTCTTCTACGTGATTTCTAGAAGGGCCGGAATTTTTTTTTTCACTTTCCCAGATACCGGACTGCACTACACGTATATCGCTATTAAATCATCCCTCCTTGTTATCCCTCATCCCCATGTACACGGGAGATATTTTTTCCGTTTTTTCTTAATCTTCCTTTTTCCTCAATTTTATCAATTTTACGATTTACCACCCCCGTAGAATCCTCATCGTTCATACTTCACTATATTAAATCCTTCGAAGTGTGTCGATTAATTTTTTGTATTTCGAATGTCGTAGAGCACTTTTTTTTTTCTTTCGAGATATCGACGTCCGAGATAATGCTTTCTCTTTTACTCCTTATTCCTCTTTCTCGAGAATCTGCAGCGTTTCTCCGTTTTGCATTGTTTCGCATGTGAATCTTTTGGAGTCGCTCTTGAACGATTTCACTCGTATTAATTATCTTCTCATTATCGTCCAAGGAATTACGCAAGGCGTTTAGCATACCGTACACGTATCACGTTGCTCTCATTGACCTGATAAGTTATTTGATTCGAACCACGTCCAGGGTATTTAATGCTCGATATGACTGCAGTTTTAATAAACATTGCTCGACGGATTCCGTCTCTTGAAGAGATGTAGGAGAATTAATAGGAGCAGCCGACGAGATGTAAAACACGGCTCGTATCTTGCGGATCAGTTCACGAGGTTCATCCTTGACTTTTTGGATATCACTGGTAGAAACCGATGGCAGTGGCGATTGTACCTGAGGACAGAGAATGGAAATATCCTTATCAGTATATGATAACCGGTCGAGAAAGATTTCCAGGAATAGCACAGAATAATTCGGACATACTGGAAAATTGAGTCCGGCAAAAGGCACGTCTGATTTCAGTGTAACACCGGACTAGATATAAAGTCCTGTATTGGAAGTGAAGAAACGAAAGTTTTGATATTCCAAGGAAAAAGAAGAAGAAGAAAAAGAAGATAAGAATCGAGGAATTCTTAAAGGAAATCTCACGTGCATTGTGAATTCGAATGGGATAGGATAGTTTTGGGAGATTTGAAACACAGGGGGTAGGAGAAGGAAGGAGAAGGTAATAAAATCACAAAAGAGAGAGAAAGAAGAAAAGAAAATTGTTCAAGGACTCCGCTTCTCAGGAAATCAGTTTACGACGTTGGTATCCCTGTGCATCATCCCCGTTAACGGGACTGGGTCAACCTTGACTCCTGACCAAAAGGGGACGAAGAGAAAAAGTTCCTACGGTAAATTAATTTTGGAAAATAACATATTCAGGCGTCGTTAAAATAATAAAATTTCTTTTTAAAGAAACGGCTGACCTGGAATGATCTCGTGCAAAGAAGAAATTACGTAACGATATTACATAATCCAAATTCACGATAAAGATACACAGAAAGAAAGAAAAAACAGAAGAAACAAATAAAACAGCAATTAAGGGAGTAGAAAATCAAATGAATTTAGCTTGGAAAAGAAACAAGAGTGAGAATTCATAATTAGGATGAAAATACCAGCCAGACTTTTATTTTCGAGGGGAAGCTACTCTTAACCACTTTAACCCAGAATTTGATCCAGGGACGCGCGTAGCCAAATGTTTTCGCGTGAAACAATTTTTAGACCCAAAGTCAACGAGTCCCGCATTTCTTCCTAATGTGAAAAAGAATCGCTGGTCGCGAGTAGCTGAACGACTGGGAGACTTGACTTCCGGTTAAGTGGTTAACGTAACCGCAGGCCTTGAACCTCGTAATTTCTATCCCATTAAGCTGGATTACAGATGCAGTACCCAGTGGCTGGCAGTTCCTGTGCATATTGGTCCAGCGCTCTTGGCGCAGCTGTGCCCAAACCCTTGTAAACGCAGCTGATGCTTTCAACTGGGTAAAAAGTCAACAATCCAAAAAAAAAAGTGAAAAAGAATGGTGGATCTACGCTGTTTCCTTTTAGCACTTTTTACTTTTATTTTTTATCTCTCCCTCAAGCCAGCCAGCCAGCCAGGCATCCAGGCATCCAGGCATCCAGGCAACCAGGCAGTCAGGTAACCACGCGTCTCTTTACGTATGTATAACCGTCAGCTGTACGTGAGGAGACTCAACGATTATTACCAGCGAGGTTATCAAGGGAGCCGCAAGTACTTCGCCGTGGTCACTCAGCTGCATTTCTATACGGACTCAACTTTTCCAATTGCTACTCGGTGCTACGAGTAGCATCTCGATAGAGAAGACTCGGAATTTCCATCGTCGTCTAACACCAGGATCAAAACGGGAGAAGCTCAGGAGTACATCTGTCCTGTTAGTGAGTATTTGAGGAGCTTTTCAAGAATACGCACGCATCTGGCTACCCCTTTTCTTTTCTTCAATGTCCTTACGGAAAATGAACGCAAACTACGCGTCCTATCATTATTGCTTTATGGCTAATTGGTTTCGTTAGTACCCACGATAATAGTGGTAGAAAAAGTGTCAGAGATTCCTGCACGAGGAACAGCGATACAAAACATACCCGAGACGCAAAAAATTGCTGGTAAAATTGTATAAGTTGCCAAAGTGGATGATCGCCAAAAAAGCCGAAGGTAGTTAAATCCCTATTCCACCCATCAGCATGAGTTCCCGTTACTACCGTCGTGTGATATTAATCAGCCTCTATGGGTTATTGTCAGCCTGATCGGTCATGGGTTGTCGTCGCGTTCACAAAGTTGAGAGGAAACTTTCAACAGTGATAGTTGCCGAGTAACAACAATAGGAAGTATAAAACTATATATAGTAGATTATAGCGTAATATTTAGTATGAAATAGTTGAGGAACCCTGAAAATTGCTGAATCAGTCAAAGCCAAATTTGAGTAATCTGTTTTGAATATGGTCCTTGAATCGCCCTGTAGAATTTACCTAATCAGAAATGCCAGACCCGTTTCAGGAAGCTGGTCCAGGAACCGCTGCTGGATCTCCCAAGGGTCCTGTCGAGGTGTGAGTGTGTATTTATCCGTAGACACATATCGAGTTGGGTCAGGATAGGAAGAAGAGTAGAAAGAGTCACCGTATGATAACGTGGTCAGACTGGAAGTGGCGGAAGAATTAACCGTTACTATTGTTTTTAGCGTAAGAAGGGAGGGGCGAGGGGGATTTCTAGATTTACTGGAAATCTGATGTGACGTGTGATAAATCGCGACAGGGTCGTTGGGAGCATCCAACCCCCTTTGCTAGGAGCGATTACTTTGAGTGGAGATGAGTGGGTGAATCTGGCGTGTCATGGTGCGAATTGCGGGGAGGGAGAAGAGCAGCAGAGATAAGGGATAAAAAGAGCCTTGATATAAAATCTGATAACGTAATCACGAACGATCGCAATATTTTTGGAACTTCCTCAGGAAATGATATTTTTGGGTGATACTCTTTCTCGCGATCATCCTTTCCTTTGTTTCGTGCTGAAGTGACACTTCGCGAAAAAGGGGAAAAAACAAGTTGGCTTACCGACCTACTTGAAAAACCCTGAAAACAGTGATGAAATTTTGAAGAATATGTATTCAGGGCAAGAAAGATATTTTACATTGTATCGAGTAAACCGGAAGTCTCCCGGCTGTGTTGACAGGATTCCTGATCGAAGCAAAGGGTTGAAAAAGGTGCGGAAAAGGCTGACGTATGAATTCGCGAGGACAAGTAACCTCAATACCGGGAAAAAGGAAAACATAACTTCCGGTCCGGAACCGTAAATTTTTGTCACACGTGTAAGCACTGAGAATTTCAGGAAGTTTCCAGAGCCAGCTGGGACGCGACGGATGCGTTCCTAAAGTCGCAAATCGGAACTCGCGACGAGAGTCGCAAATATATTGTACATTCAAATTCGCCACGGAGTCGCGAGCTGAATTCACATTTAAGTTAAGGAAAAACTGCGGAAAACTATGCGAGTTTGACAAGAGGAAAAAGGAAAAGGTCGAAAGTCAAGCAGAATTAGCATAATCATTCAAGTGACCCATTTCGTGTTATTTCCGAGTTTCTGTCGTTTATTCATCAATTTATTTAATTCCGCTACAAATTTCAATCCCCCTGCTCAACGCTTCATCCTGGTCCATTACGAGGGGCAGCTTAGGACTTTCAAAATAATTTCCGCCAATCCACACTTGGATTTAATATCTCTAGCATGAATTTATCATTGTTTAAGAAAGCGCGACTGTAATTGTAAGGCGCCCTGCTATATTGCGCAACGTCCGGAGTTAAGAGTTAAATTATTATTTGTTTAAAATACCGAAGCCAAACTTGTCGCAAACTTTGAGCTTCCAAGATTTCCACTTTGAAAATATTAAAGTATCACGAACCACCCTTAGTACCACGACTACCCTTACGCCTGCACCCCCTTACTGCCACCCCTGCTCCCTGGTGTGTCGTAGGACGATGGTAAATTTTCGTATTAAAAAATCCATGATTTTTAAGAAAATACAAATACCTGCTTTTTATTCACGACTCACTTTGTCAGGGTAAATAAACTTTTTGTCGATCCGATCTAACGTCCTCCAGGTGATGCTTAAGACTTTAGTCTGAGAGTCTTAAAAAGAGGCAAAGTCCTCCTCAGGGCTAGATGATCCCCGAAGATGATCCAGCATCCCTGGATCATTCTGTAGATTAGTCAGATTCCGTTGGACCGTCGTGAGGCGAAGAGCAAAGCTTGGCAATAATTGCGCCTCGTGTGACATGGAGAGTAATGGTGTCCGGCCAAACAGCTGAAACTTTCGCAAAAGCTCGCGAATACATGAAGTCGTTACTACGACTACGACTACCCCTAGACAAATTAGCATATTCAGCTTGGCAGAACTTGCTCAAGTTAATTAACGCGGATTGCGTAGCCAGTGCATGGATGGATAACGAAGCTAATTAGGTTAATTACGATCGTGCACTCGCAAGCGATCGTACCGATCTTCGAGCCTGTCGTCGCTGTCCCGTAAGTCCTGCCTTCTGCACCATCGCCTTTGGATTCCGTACGACGATCATTTTCATTGGCCAATAGAAATTTTCGCTTTAGAGAAATATAATTTTAATTAAAAAAGAAAAAGGACAAGCAAAGTGAAAATAAATATTGAAAACCAGTTCTCCTCCATAATGGATTTTACGTCGTGGATTTTTCTCCTGGGAAAAATAACATTGTACAGCTTCGGGATGATACACTTCTACTCCTATGTATGTATAGGGACCTACGTAATGCTTTGGCGGATATTGCTTCCTTTTTTCGTTTTATTCTTCTTTTTTCCATTTTTTTAAAAACCCCTCGCAAATCAGTTAGGGTAGCCTATACGGGATCTAGGTGGATCCATTAAATTGGAGAAATCGAAACGATGAGATACCGACGTCGGCGTCCCGACGCCATTGTAAAAAGCTATCCGTCTCCTACTCGTATACGAATAAAAGAAAATTGAGGGCATTAAATAGACTCGTATACTGTAGCTTTGCTTTTCCAAATCGCACATATATTTACCACAAGAGTGCATAAACGAGATTCGGAATATTTTGATTTTCCTGTGTAGAAAACATGGGATCATCGTTTTCAATTCAGAATCGAAAGTACCTTAAGATCGACTATTAGTCTCTTCTTGGTGCTCATTGAACAAAGTATAAATCTGCTTGGAAATTAAATCCTGCGAATCGAAGCTAGAATCTGTGTAAGAGAGAGTGATTTTATTTATAATTAGATTTTGGGGAAATTAGAAAGGAAGAGATACGTACGTACGTAATAGCATTGAGAAAAGGGGATAATAAGGATAACTTTTAGAGCGACTCATCTTAATTGAAATTTTACCTGTAGAAGTTTCGCAAAAGCTAGAAGAAATTTATGTAGTGTCGCCAAGTGAATTGGGAATGTAAATCCCTAGACAAATTCCTGGAATTCTCCAAGAAATTCACACCGGATATATATATAAGTATATATTTTCACTAGGTATTCGGTCTTGCCGAATGGACCTCCTTTCTTTTTCAATCATTTCTCGCCTTTCGATTCCACCTCTTTATGCGACTCATTTCTTATCATGGAACTTTCTTTTGAATCAGACTAATAGTTAATTTTCGATTTGGTATTTCTGAGATTGCAGCATTCGATTACTTCGTCGGTCAACAGTGAATTCAGAGTGATTCTCATTGAAAAATTGTATGTGGAAATCTCTTTGTCTGACGAAATGAGAAAAAAGCCTTGTTGTTAGTCGAAGGATGCTTCCTTTTTGCCTGTAAATTTGTAGAGCATAAATGAACGACTCGATTTACAGAGCAAAAACACTCTGGGACAGACTCCATATACATTAGGCAGCAAAAGGAGTCAGTTGCAAAGTCAAATATTCGCCTCTGGTCCAGAGCAAGAAGATTCGTACATGTTAAGTCTAGGGTCCAGCATATACAAATTGAATAGCTAGCAGGGTACAAGAAATTTACCCCTTAGATTTAAGGTAAGAGTTATCTCCTTAGACTTGAGAGTTTCCAGACTGAGCAACCTATAAGAAAAGTCGATTAATTGATCGACTGCAAAATGAAGATTAATTAACATCTGTCGATTAATGTTACAAATTTGATAATTGAAATTTCATGTAAAATCGTAATAAAATGACCAATAGTAAGACTAGTTAAAAAATGTAATTCGTCGTCTCCCCAAAACAAAAAAAAAAAAGGGAATGTAAATGGGGGTTGAGATTATTTCTCGCTTTGCGGAAACGGCACGGTACTAAATTAATGTGTCACAAACGTCCTCGCCGGTTCGCCGGTTCACCGATTCGCCGTTCCTCGTTTCTACTTGAACTCAACGAATCAGTGGTACTTCGCAGCCTCCGGCAGTCTGTACCGGCCTGTAGCACTCTGTCGCGTGCTCCAGAATGTGAACAGTCCTAGAATGGTGTTGCTGGCGAATCTATGCATGATGTCCTTATCTTTGGGAGAAATTAATGTTCCGTAACGAACGGACCAGTTTCGCATTTATTTACGGAAGCGCAGCCGAGTCTTTTCTTAATTTTCTCGGCATTCGCTGAGCGAACAAGAAGCAGGATGGAATAATCGGAATGGCCTATTTCTTTAAAATTATCAGGCAGAATAAAAAATTTCTTTCTTAAACTGATTTGCAGCACATGTTTTACCCATTTGAATATTTTACTTTTTTTTTATGCCAGCCTACATAGGGATAAAGAAATTGATTTGCGAGATGTTTCCTTTATAGAGTGAAAAGGGGACTGAATTTCCTGTTGACTTTCCACTGGTTAACTTGATTCACGGTGAAAGATAATCGACAGCCCATTCTCACCCCTAATCTGGTACTTTCTTAAAAGTTAAATCGGCAGGGCTGAAAAAATTTGTTACAAACCGACCTTAATCCTTCTTCGAGGAACGCGTAATCCTTAAGTATAATTATTGTAAAATTAGAATTTTTATAATTTCTTTGAAATTACAAAATTTACGTAATTTCATCCCCAGTATATTAAATAATTATTTGATAATCCTCTGCTTCCAGTACGGTTCATTTAATCCAGATTAATTTACGCAAAGCACCCTTTTTTCTAAATACAAGGATTTTCTGATAAGGACTCGGACGTGCTCAATTTTTCAAAATTCTCCGCGAAAGAGATAACGCTAATAAGGGGTTTCGGAGATCCTTTAATGCGTGAGCTGTCACGCGCATTTATAAGGCAATTACGGTCAGGCCACCCGCGCTGCTTAGAAATGCATATGTGTAAACTGACGAACTGACGGACGCGGCTCCAACGGAAAGTTCAGTGTTAGCCGCCGGTGACTGACATGGCAGTTAACGTGTTACCGCTGCCTTGGAATCCCAGCGTCTGACTGGACGTCTGAATTATATGTGGCTATGGTCCTGGGGTGCGATATCTCCTGGCTGGATGCTGCGTAACAAATGATAATTTAGTCGGAGGTCCGAATTCCGATGTAATTCGAAGTTAACGCACGGCTGAACACGCATCAGGCTATATACTGGGCATTGCTTCAGGTCGAAATTGTAACAATCGGCCGATACTATTTAATAGCCAGCCCCTCCAATTCAATTGATCTCCAGATACGTGTGTGTGCGTGTGTATGTTTGCCATATGCTCAGAGATCAATAGATCCATTATAGCAGCGTATAGGTATATACCGTGTGTTCCAAATATACGTTAACATCCAATGATACTTGTTGTAGTATTAACTTGACTAATCAGCATTTATTACAAAGCCAACCCGTTCGTTACCGAAACCCTATTACGGGACGAGGATCCGCAAACATATACAGGGTGATCTTACAGTTATGGATCCTTCGACGTGGATCAGACTAAAATATTCCATTGTCTGTTTCCCGATGAGTAATCCAATAATTTTCCTGGCACGTTTCGCCATCCGTACAGCCGTTCTTCGTCTGGTCCTGTGATCTCAGGATAATCGAAGACTAAAGTTCTTACTGAATGAGATGAAAGAACGAAAATTGTCATTATTGGCGTGTAAACTTATCTATAGAATTGGACGTCGATGTCATTAGAAAAATAATGTAATTTACGTGGAGAAATGTTGTCTGGGCTTTGTGGGTCTCTTAATTCAAAATTAATATACTTAGGCTTTGTGGGAAGAGAATTCGTGCCCTGGAAAGATTTGAAGAAAATTTTTGAAAGTCAAATATTGTTACTTGCCGGCTAATCTCATTGAACGATATAAGCCAATAAAATTAATCGCGCTCCCATTAAGTCTCGTTTATTATTAAAACGTGGTGCGGCGTGCTTTATCGTCGGTACTAGGGAATTTAATCAGTTCTAGGTGCACTCGGTGCTTTCCACCATTTTCCACGTTCGTTGCAAGTGGCGCACGCGAGACTCGAGTGCTTTGGAAAAAGAGAAAAGGAGGAAAGGAGGAAAGGAGAAAAGGAGAAAGCTTCACCGAGTTCTTTGGGTTTGTTATCCCTGCAGCAATCAGGAAACTGGCTGGCTCGAAGAACCAGGAAACCGGAAAGACCAGTAAATCAAGGAGACAGCAAACGATGCAGCCACCGCACCTTTTATAACTATTGTAAATAGTAGAAAGATCCTCTACTTGGTAATTTCATTGATTCAAAGATAACCCGGGAAAATATCCTGAAAGTTGGATCCACGTCCTGTCCGCAATATTTCATAAAGAAACCGGAAGTCGGCATTACTCGGTCGAGAATAATATATTGGTCCAAGTGCCGTGAGCGTATCCTTACGTACATACCTTGGTCCAGATTAACTTTCCAGAAAATCTTTCCCAGCTTAGGATGGTCCATATACCAGCTGCTTCTCTTGCTCTTCTTCTTCTCTTAGTACCAAGAAGATGACCCAATCTTCTATAACCTGTCTCTTAGATCTATCACACTAATAAATATATATTGACATTTTTTTTCAGAGCTGATAAGCACGAGCGATAACACAAAGACAATGGTAGCCGGGGACGGTAATTGTACGTAATAATTTTGAAATGTCTTTCGATTAAAAGAAAATTTTGAAATGAATAAAAAATAAATTTTCCAACCGTTAGTCTATCTAGGGGATTTTATCTTTATTCGTTTTCTTTTTCTCAGCGTATAGCATAGGCTGCTTAGTTCTATTAGGTATCTTTTTTATTTTCTGATCTAGTCCACGTTGTGATACGAGCACATTGCATAGTGTCAGTCCTCGTAAACCGGACCATTCGGCGACGGACCGGAAGTTTCGTTCGACCGAGACGCGTCGCGTCGCGGCGCCGACTGAAGCAACTTTGCTTTGGCGTCCTCGAAACTCCGACGTCGGTGAGAATCGCACTTCGCACGCATGCGTTTAAAACGCGACGGCTGATAATTAAGAACGTGCCCTTCGACCCCTTGAGGTCTGGAGGATTTTGGAGCTTGTCTTTCACACGCTTGATTCGGTAGGCTTTCGTTTGTACTTCCAACGAAATCAATTAATTTTTTTTCTCAAATTCATCAGCCAACAGCGAATGACGATTCGCGTGGAAAAAAAATCTGATGGAAAAAGTAAGCGATTAAATCCTCGATGTTTATCGTGACCTTCGTACTAGGAGAAATAAGCGTTCACCGTAAAACTCATTAGCGTGGAGATGATTTCCGGGCTATTTGTCAAAGGGAAAATTAGAGCGTTTGTTTAGACAGGACTCTTATCGTCGAAATAAAATAAATTAATCCAGGGTAACGGTAGACTTCGATTTTGAGTATCTCTAAAAAGTCCTGTGACGCGATTGACAGATAAGCCCAAGAGGAAAAAAAAATCTCGGGGGGTTGAACTAAAATCGTCGATTGGTAAAACCGGAGTGAAGTCATTGAAATTCAAATACCAAGCGTCGATAGAATAAACGTAATTTTTGTGGGCGAAATGTGTGGCCGGCGTCGTGACGATTCCTCGCACGTATGGGACATATGTTATATCATATGTATATGGCCAGACGCCGTTACCTCGGGACAAATTGAAATTTATGGATGGTAGCTGCCTGCGTAACGGAAACCATAGAGACTCCATGGACCACAAAAAGGCAAGGATCTTTCCTGGTCCATAGAATAATAACCCAATCGCGTATCCAGGCGAATTTAAAATTTCCATAATTCCCCGGCTGCCCCGTTCACAGTGACCGTACAGTGACTTCAATAGGACCCTCCCTTAGCCCAAGGGAAAGTAGCACCCTTAAAAAAAATTCCACACGTCGAAGAAATTCAATATAAAATCTATCAGAAACACAAATCATCCATCACGCTCGCGTAGACGTCACAGTCTGGGTCTCTTTACTGAGCTTTACTTATGGCTTTGTGCACCCAGCGATTTTATCATCCCTTATCCGAGCTGTATTTTCTGCAAACGCGGTTTACAAGGTTTACAAGGACTCTGCGCAGCAAGAGTCCCTGTCTAGACAGGGTTTATGGTGGCCGATTTACACGTGCCTCTGGACTCTAGATTGTCCCGGGTGTGCGAGATTTCCTCCCCCAGGACTCAATGCGCTTATCAAGTGCAGCACGCTACGCGACGAATCCTGATAAGACTTTGCAACCCTTACCGGTTACGCCCATTACTTGCCTGGCTGCAACCCCCTTCGGCTCGTTCCCGAGAAACGCAACAGAAAATTTATATAATATGCATCCATAAGACGATAGTCTAAGATTCTTATGGGGTGCGTAACGCTCCACTTTGAATAATCTACCGGGTGGTTTCATTTTTTTTCCAGTAACACTACACGGTCTATCTCAGGTAAATCCAAACGCACCTCTCAACACGTACGCTTGCGTGACGCAAACAAAACCCTCGAAAGGGTCGAAGCAGCGGAGATAAAAAAATGAATCCCAATGACGAGGAGCGCGCAGGATGCTGCTCGTCGAAGCATCCGCGCGTAATGATAAGGAAACTACAGGAAATTCGATAATGGATTCTGCGTCGTATAAATAATCCCACGCGATTCTTTGCAGCTATTTGAACCAGCAGCAGCCCCGAATCAGCCCTTCGCCAGGAACCTTCTCTTATTTTTAGTCCTTCCGTACGTGGAAATTCGGATTTGGGGTGCGACGTCTACACCCCATTAACGTCGACACTACGTTTAGCTTCCTACTAAAAGAAATATTGAAGGCAATGAATTATTTTTGCCACCCTCTAGTAAAGATCTTTACCGTTTTACTCATATGGTTCAATGCGCTCCGATCAGCTGCAGTTTAGATGCCTACAGAATATCCTACCACCCTAAAGAAGATAAAAATAATAAGCAGGGACGACTCTCTAATTAGTGAAATTAAATTGATTATTATTCGTATCGTGGGCCGAGGATAGCGATGATATCAAGAAAAAAATAAAAAAAAGCCATCCTCGTTGGCCCCCACCATTTATTGTTCCTTTCCCAAGATTCTGTCCTGGGCTGGTTTCCTCCGCCCAAGGCCATCCGATAAGGGATGCTCGTTGACGTTCAGATTAAGAGCTCGTCTTAGCCCTGAGCATCATCGTTCCAGATTGATTCTTCAGGGGGAACAAGAAAGCAGACACTTGGCTACTAATACACTATTTCGCTGACTATGACTGACTTCCCCCAGCCGGTATCGAGTACTAACTAGATGAGGGATGGATACTCTCTATCTCTACCCAGGAACAGTGCAGGAATAGGTGTAACAGGAATTCATCTATTCCTGGCTGGGAAGCATCTTCCTTTTAAACAGAGGTAGGAAATGCACGGTATTCTCAGGATACAGATTTAACCCCCCAAAGAGTCCAATAAAGCATTATCATTTCTCGAAAGTTTCCAGAGGTAAGCGTAAAGTTGCCTCGGGCTGCCCATTTAATCCCCTTGGAATACTTAATACGTGCCTGCCTAGAGAGAAGAAGACAAACGTATCTACGTATGAGAGGCGAATCAACCAAAATACATGTATGTAGGCGATCGACTTTGCTCCCTTGATGAAATCCATATCCAGGACCCAGGGACTCTCCTCCCTTTATCTTCGGACAAAGTGATCTCGATCGATTCATCCCCCGCGACCTAAGGCTTATTCTTATCAATTCTCTTTACAATTAACCATCCCCTATTAATATTTGAATAATGCCTGCCTAGAGAGAAGAAGACAAACGTATCTACGTACGAGAGGCTAATCAACCAAAATATATGTAGGCGATCGACTTTGCTCCCTTGATGAAATCCATATCCAGGACCCTGTGACTCTCCTCCCTTTATCTTCGGACAAAGTGATCTTAATCGATTCATCTATCGCGACCCAAGGCCTATTGTTATCAATTCTCTCTACAATTAACCATCCCCTATTAATATTTGGATAGACGTCCTTCAGGACGGTCGAGACGTCTGGATAACCACTTCGTCTGGGACACCTGATGTAAGACGTCGAGGGTGTATCAACTAGGTGACA
>JARPRH010005944.1:0-14867 GCA_031763665.1 Calameuta haemorrhoidalis
GAAAGTCGCGCAATTAGCTCAGGTTGCCGGCAAGGCTGGAATGCAAACTCAGCTTATCGTCCAGCAGAAATCATTACCAGCTACCATGACTGTTCAGCAAATACACCAAGTTATGAAACACGTGCAGCCTTCCACTATGCAGCAATTTACACACGTTAGTTAATGTCTCCTATTAGATATCAGTTATTCTAATTTTTTTCGTATTGCAATTTTACTTATCTATCTTCAAACGATCTTGTTTATAGGTCTCTAGCGGACAGGCAGTATCTCAGGCAGGTCAGGTTGTGTTGGCAAAATCTCCATTGCAAACAAGAGTTATTCCTGTTGCATCAGCAGCCTTAAAGCAAACAATTCAGGTGGTAACTGCTAGCAGCGCTCAATTAAGACAGGCTGCACCTGCACAAGGAAAGCCTGTTGTAACAACGGCCCGTGCTAGTCCAGGACCCAGTCAAGTGAGGCTACAGACAATTGGGCACTCGGCTCATACTCAACAAATACAGCAACAACAGCAACAGCAACATCAAAATCAACAAGACTCGCAGCAGAAGTAAATGAATTTTGTAATTCAGAAACAGTTTGGAAGAATGATCGAGTGTTAGAGACTCTTTATCTAATTATGTCGGCTCAAATTCAGGAATAGAAAACAGAGCTAATGATTCAACACGATTTTAAACGTTTCTATAACGAATCGATGGACGATATAACATTCCAAATTTGACAATTTGTATCTATATCATGTACTGTGGAAGGGTTAGAAGTGAAGGGCTTTATGCGTACAATTTTAAAAGATAGCCATGTCTTCTTAATATTGTAAAATACTTGTTAACATCCAAGTGATATTTTGTTTTCGAAATCAAGGAGGTCCGCACCCGTTAAACGATTCTCTTGCATAATTTTCACATTATTATTCTGTAACAGGAACACAACAGGACATGTGGATTACTTTCCAAATAAAATATTATAATTGCGGCGATTTACCTCGCATCAATTAGCTATTTATACTTATGCTGCGAGCACATTATATATAATTGAAAACGGCGAGCGTGTGATGTCCTGAGAATAATATCTAGTAGGATTTATTAATTAAAATAATCCTCAATCGGTAATTCTTTTGTTTAAATATATATTTATGTATATATTGTTTTCTCTGATAACAGATAAATCATTCGTTTTTATCACAATTAATGGTGTCGAGATTAGTTGTTCGACAAGGTATTCTTATGAAAACCAAGATCCCAAATACAAATAACGATAATAAATAAAGATTTGAAGAAAATAAAAATGTATGCTGGTAGATAAAACAACTTTCTATTTCATTCGAGTATCATGCGAAGTAAAACTTGACCTGATATTTCGTATCTGTCGTCTAAAATCGTAATATCTTGATTATGGTCAGCAAAGTGAAAAATTTATCAAAACGAAATAAAAATTTAAAAGATATATTCGAGAGCGGCAGATCAATGCGGATGCGCAGAGCATTGCGAAAGAGATCACGCGTAGCCAGTATGTTTGCAAAACTTATGTAATCGAGAAACACGCAATTCACATCACGACGGAAGGTTAAAATATAGTCCATTTATCGCAATAAAGTCAATAAGTCAGAATTAACGAATTCTGCTCATGTCATGAAGCTCTGATAACTTGCCAAAACTTACTTTTGGCTGATTTATAGTTTAATTACACGTTCTTTTTAACTATTAAATAAATGTATTATTAAAACTGTAACTATGTTTCATAAATCTGCAAGGGAAGCGTACATTGACTCCAAATCTTAAAAAAATATAGAATGTCAGAATTTCGTACAACTCACTGTGATTAGTGGAAACAAAGAAAAATCATCTGAGTAATTCAAATGTTCTGTTGCAATTCGATTGTGGTTACTCACACTAATTTCAGTTCTTTACTTTTATCATATTATCTTTTATACTTCATGTAAAGTATGATATATGTACTTAGTAAGTATTGCATGGTATTAGTAGTTGATAAATACATGACATTGAACGAAATTTTGATGAAAATATTAATAATGCTTAGTACCTAATTATAGGTTGTTTTAAGAATGTTGTACGTTATCGGCCGAGCAACTCAAATCGATGTTTGAAATGAATTAATGAATGATTTAAAACGTGTCAAGAGAATTTGCACCCTGTGCGTATATCGTTGCATCACTCTCTTGCGCATAATCGATTTTGGAATAAAAATAAGCAAATCAATTCGTTCGACGGGTTATGGCAATTGTCTATTAGTTGAGGTATACCGGAAGTAATTGAAAGTGTGCCAAGGATTATTGATAGTCATTGATTTTTATTTTACCTTAATCTTTGGCTACTTCGATTCACTTCATTCAAAGAGCAAGCCGTGTAAGCCGAACCGAATAGCTGCAAGTCTAATGAGATGAAAAGGAACCCATAGTAGGAGAGGGGAAGGGGGACAAGAGTATAAAAAGTAATTTGAAAGATATAACTTGTATTTGTATATATAGGTCCGTGTTATGATTTTAACAAAATATTTCTTATTATAGCCTCATGTTGATAGCTTATTAATCTGCACACGTGTAAGATTGTAACCTGATACATCTATATCAGTATGATATAATAATTACGTGTATATATACTTGAGATATGCACATATGTATCCATGGACTTCGTATGTAACTGTAAATATGTATACACGTATGTATTATATACAAAATATACATATGGATAGATAATTCGTGTACAATAGTTAATCAAATAAAACTCATCAATAAAACTTGGATTGTACTTCAATATTTTGAGTGGTTAGCAGGAACGAAGTCTAGTAGAAAAAGGAGGGATATATTGATTTATATCATGGTAGGTTATGCGTCATTAGAAAATAGAAAACAATTTTTAATTACAGAGGCATCAACGTTCTGTTATATTTTCGTCAGAATTTCTTGGGTAGGATGATGATAATAACAACCAATTAAAAGCAACGTAATAGTTTCGTATTGGTAATGTTAAAAATTTCTATTTCCAGCTAATGTCAAGAGATACATGTATCATGTAACTGCCATATCCCTAACTAAGAAAGTTAGAGAGTGTATATTGTAGTAAACTCTTGTCAATCTTGTATTCGATTCTGTGACGAATACATAAGGTTTAACATTTATACGAGAAAGCATACATAATAAGGGAGATAAATGCTGAAGACTCCAAAGCCTATGGCGAGGAATACCTGGCATCCAAAATGGAATATGTGAAATTTCAACTTATGGTTAAAAAATAGTACTGCAAAAAATGTATCCACATTGTATTTGCATCTGACTGAACCCACACAGCATTTTATGTTCATGAGATGTCTACGATATCCAAAGTGAATATCCACTGGATATCCAGTTATGAATATTCTATAGATATCCAAAGTTCCCACTTTTAGAAATTTAAGGTTTTTTTTTGTTGGCATAAAAAAATTATTGAGCCTCATAACTACGAAGTGCATTTCATGAACAGAAAATTACATAATGCTCACACAAAAAAACAATTGTATGTCACATTTTATTCTACGAGCTGGACGCGAACCCCGATCCTGTAGGTCGTGAATCCACTACCTGACTGTACAATATGTGCACTTCTAATTGTAAGAAGCGCGCGTGGCCTAATCGTGATTCCCTTATAAATGCGCGTAGCAGCTAATGTGTTAACCACTGCGCTGCGACCAACGTCTGGGAAAATGACTTCAGTAAGCACATTATTCACTACATAAGATCAATCAGTTCGTGCACGTGCTGCTCCATGGCGCTCGGAGGAACACGGAATAGGAAAGTTCTTTTTTTACTAGTTTCATTTTTTAAAGATGAATTTAGATACTGAGGATATCTTCTGAATATCCTGTAAATATCGACAGCCAAATTTGGATATCCTATGGATATCAAAAATGCTGTGTGGGAACGGGGTACCTCGTAACTATTGCGAAATGCAAATTCTGGTCGAAGCTGGTGCACGAAGCTAATTGTAAGACGTATTGCCAGTATCGGAGATCTACGAAAAAATGATCAAATTTCAATGAGCAGTAGATGCACAATCAAAAAATATACAAAAGTTCTTACCTCAGATTTTCGAAATCGTGCACTGTTTTACGACAACCCGCGAACATGCATCTTAGCAGATACACTCTGTATAAGATAACGACATACTTATGATTCAATTCCTGTTTTCCGATTACAGACTAGAAAGCAGAAAATAACTGTCAGCGTCATAGTTTCATTCTAATAGCTAAAACTCTTTGAATTTTTATTAATAAATAAAAGTTTATTTTTTAATAATTCTAGTTCAACTGATAAAGCCATTTGGTGTGTATATTTTTATCAAATTTCGTTATAGTTTTTTATTTATGAAAAATTTTCAAAGGGGAAGATAACATGTATCAATGGCACACATGGGAAGATAACATTTATCGATATCAAAAATGTGAATAGGCTATATAATCAGAACAGTAATTTGATACATGAGATGGAACTAAAGCTTATATGTTCTAGGAAACTCTTGTATCTTTTAGAATAACAAAATAGAACGGTTTCATTTTCATTCTGGGATAATTAATTGAAATAATCTTGATATAAATTCCAAGAATTCATTTCCTAGAGAAAAAATACCGTATCGCATATTTTCCTGGTTAGATGCATCATGCGAATATAATAGAATGGAATAGTTCATCATCAACAGTTGCATCTGTAAATCTTCGTCATTTACTTAGGAGGAAAAACTAACCTTAAGTATAAAATTCATAGATAATCTACTTTGTACAAGTGAGCTTGTATTATTGCCTTGACAAGTAATGCAAATCTGCTTTGCTTAGTAACTCTGTGTGTACGAAATTGCATTGGCAAGAAATTCAAATCTGTTTTGGATTAAAAATATGGAAAAAAAAAAATGTCGTAGCCTTAAGAAATTATAGCTAATTGCTTTAAGAGATAATGATTTTATATACATTATTGATGAAAGCATCTGAACAGTCATAACACACCACAGCAAGTCTGTTCAATTATCATATGATTAATCACAGGGGAAGACAAAATATGCCATTATTTCAATCCAGTCAAGTCGGAGTAACCGAAAATAAAACATAATAATATGAAGAAATAAAAAAAGATGTTAGATTGCAGCAACAGAGCAAAATACAACAAGTAATATTGCAAAATTACTACCGATAACTTGAAAACAAAGAAAGGAACGAGGAAACATTAACTTAACAGCAACGTTTTTTTTATTATTACTTTAAAGTAACGTCAATTTAATGTCTCACCGACATGTCAATGTAACTGTATCTGATGGATCACAAGATGGCGTCTTCCTTCGTTTCACATAACTAATGCCATGTATTATATCACGCCTCACGATAGTGACATACATGAATATGTCAATCGCGTTTGTCCCGAATTAAATATGTTCTATGAGATACAGATATTTCAGACCTTAAATAATTACACTCAGGGTGTTCGAAAAGCTTTGTGTAGCTGATACGTTAGGCCGACACACTGTTAATAAATTGTATAACACACAAGTATCACTCCGATACATAAATTTGAGAAGTTCACTTTTTTAACATTAAGAATTAACGATTTTTAAAATAATCGAATACAATGTTAATGTCACGTTGAAATAATATTTTAATGTAACTGAAACATATTTCAGGATGTATCCGATGTAATACTGCGTAAACGCAACATTGTAATATTACGCGCATGCATTTCTGGAAGTTGCTGATTTAAGATTACACTGAATTAACAAGTCTTTTCACCCATATACACTTGTAAACGTAACAGCTGTTATAAACTGCGTTCACTGGACTATTACATTACCGTATATTTATTAAATTACACTGGATCAATATTTACACGAATAACACTGAGATTACAATAACACTGTTGCACACGTGTTACGAAACGAGTGCACAAGTATTGTTACATAACTCTAATGCTAAAATGACATGTAGCAGTTACGTTAATTGAATATCCTGAATTAAACATTTCTTGCTTGTTTCATACACGACAATAGACGTCATATAACACTGAATGAATTTCTTGTCGTTTTTTTTTTTTCTGTATAAGAGATACTTAATCTTAATGGTTGCTGATAAATATTCCCACTAATTGTTCGGACTTATCTTGCTTCTCCCTACTCGATCGTCTTCGATCACTTCCGCCTTTTCCACGCATTTCTCAATTCGCCTTTTCAATTCATTATTTTTTATCTCCGTTACTTTTTGCGAATACTTCGCTCAAAAGTTATATAAGTTGTGTCTCGCTTATCGTATGACCAGTCCATCTCTTCTTTTGCCAATGAGCATGGCGTTACCAAGCGCGGATGGTATCGGCGTCACCCTGGCTTTGGTGGCTACAGCAATATCGCTGTTTTACATTTACGCCAAGTATAAACTCTCTTATTGGAGAAGACGTGGTGTAGAGTCTCTGCCGACGAATTTGATTTTTGGCAACTTTAAGGATGCTGTGTTATTCCGTACAGCACCAGGATGGCATCTTGGAAAACTTCATAAAGCCGCTACGAGAGACGCTCCTTACCTTGGATTCTATATATTTCACAAGCCTTGCTTCCTACTTCGCGATCCTGAGGTGATCAAGCAGATCCTGATAAGAGACTTCGAGAACTTTTCCGATCGACATTTTGCTGGTTCCGAACAAAAAGACAGTATCGGAATGAAGAATCTTTTCGGTATTAAAAATCCCAACTGGAAATATCTGAGGGCCAAGATCACTCCGACCCTTACACGTGGCAAATTGAAGCAAATGTTCCCCCTTATGCTGGAGACTGGTGAACCCATGATGAAGTATTTGGAGAATCAACCTGAAAATAAAGCTGGTGTTAAAGTGATCGACGCCCAAGAGCTCAGCTATAAATATACCACCGATTTAATCGCATCAATTGCACTCGGCACCAAAATGGATTCCTTCCATTACCCCAACGAAGAATTCTCCAAAGCAGGTACAGTCGTCTTTTTCATCCAATGCCCAAGCAGTGTACGATTGAGTGTTTGATCAGTGAGACCAAGAAAGTGAATCCTAAAGGTTCATTGCAACTTCAGACTCATCCAGTTTGCTTCTCTTGCTCTGTTCCAGTGATGGAATTCTTCCATGGATTCAAACGTATGGTCGCCCTCGTCACCGTGTTCTTTATGCCCGAATTGGTGGAGATGGTTGGCACCCGCATGTTATTTAACTCGAGTTTCGTAAAGAAGGTCTTCTGGGAGGCCATGGAGTCCAGAGAACGCACTGGGAATAAGAGAGGAGATTTTATTGACTCCCTTCTTCAGCTTAAAAATAGCGAACAGAACCCCGACTACAGTACGTACCACAATGGTCCACGAATACAATAGATCCGACGTTAATGTCATTTTCGACGTTTAAATGACAGAATTCGAGGGTGAGAATCTTCTTTACCAATCGGGCACCTTCTTCTCTGGCTTCGAGTCCAGCTCCACGACCATGTCCTTCACTCTTATGGAACTTGCCAATCACCCGGAGTACCAGGAACGTGTTCGTCAGGACATCAACAAAGCTATTGACGCTCATGGCTTCACCTTTGATGCCTTTAATGAAATGAAGTATTTGGATCAAGCAATTGCCGAAGGGGTTAGGTTGCACCCTCCTGTATCTACCATCGACAGATACACTCGTAAAGACTATAAGGTATGTAAACGAAACTTCGTGAGTCAATTTCATTCAGACAGACCTTCTCTATATTAATTTTTTTCTGACACCCTATACTTTTCTAGATTCCGGGCACCGACATCGTTCTCGAGAAGGGTACAGCCGTTTACATTTCTCTTTATGGTCTTCAGGAAGATCCTCGTTTCTTCAAAGACCATTCAAAATTTAATCCAGACAGATTCACAAACGACAGTAAAGTCACCGATGCTTATATTCCTTTTGGCAGCGGACCAAGGATGTGCGTTGGTAAGTAAATTCAGAATTTATTACAGCGCTATGATCATGACTTATATAAGTAGTACGAGAAACTTCGAAATTTCTGCATTTTACAGGAATGAAGGTTGGCCAGCTTCATGCTAAGGTCGTAATCGCGATGCTTTTACGCGAATACGAGATTTGGCAAAAGCCCGAAGACAAGAGCATTCTGGATCCTCGTTCTACCTTCACTGCAGCAGCTAATGGCATTGTATTGCAATTTAGAAAATTGGTTAAATGATTGTGATAAATAACGTGACGGATATTGGCATACGTTATTGACAGAGGAGTTCGTAAAAAAAAAATATTTCACTAGGACATTCCGAAATGATTTATTTGACTTGTATGGTATTATATAGTTTCGCACAACTCCGTTTGACGAAATCTACCTTAGGATGCTCACCTTGTGCCGAAACGTCAATACACGGATTTTAAAAATCGTGCTGATCGACGATTCAGGTGTTTCCGTATCTACGTTTTTTTATTAGATTTCGTAACTTTTTTTAATCCATTTTTGAAGTGAAACTTCTTTGCTGAAGGGGCTACAATTTTCGAGCGCTACGAAAATTTCGATCGCATGAGGGGAATACGAAGACATCAATCCGCGCATGCTTTAATGATCGAAAGGGCGGCACGGGAGGGGGGTTGGGTAGACTAGACACGTGGCGCTGGATGTTATATGCTAGTTGTAACGAACGGAGCGGAGACGGCAGGGGGGAGGTAGAAATTACGCGCAATCATTCTATACGGAATTTTTGTAACGCTGTTTTTCTTTGTCTACTCCTTAGTTTTCGTAACGGCTAACGATTTACGCTATCATATTTCTTTTATTTTGTTCAAAGTATCTACAATTTATTTATTTTTATCATTCATTTTTACGTGAATAGTGTGATTAAAAATTTCAAATAAACGTATAGATTTAAGAGGTTAGATTCATAAGTGTAATTTACTTTTTGATATGAGAACACTGTGATTTGAAATGTCAAAAGGTCTTATGGACTTGTGAGGCAGAATTTATAAGTGTAATTTACGTTCGATTGAAGTGTTTTTTTTTTTCTTCATTTGAGATCATATCCGCATCCTTACTATTCTCAATTATTATCTCTTGTTCAATAAAAAAATACTAATAATTTACCTCTGTCTATAACTAATAAGCAAGATGTTTCACTTCTGTCGGGCGTGGACTCCACGCACACTTTTTTTTATTTAGATTATTATTACGTATTTATTGTCGCCCAGTGAACACGTTTCATTGAGACAATGTAACTTGGAAGTTACATGTAACGTAACGACATTGTTCTTGATAAACAGGAAGTTTACCCCATAAGTGTAGTATTGTACTAAAACTGGAAAAAATTTTTTTTGGGAAATTTGGTGTTTCATTACTAAAGGTGAGTTATAATGCTCATAGATATTTTTTATTTTGCGATATTATTATAAATTATGTATACAGGGTGTTCGTTCTGAAACGCACCGAGATAATATCGTGGTATTCCTTGTCAAATTCTAAGGAATACGTGTTTTTGTATTTTTATTTTATATATAAAAAATTCGAGATAATGAACGTTGAATTTTCAGTAATGTGACCAATGAGAACGCGTTTAAACGGAGCGTAGAAGGAGAAGTCCAGCCTAGTAACTGACGTTGCGAGCCAGTCCGCAAGGCCTGCTAACACTAAGTCAATAATGCTAATTGTGAGAGTATCGCAGTGTCCTTGTTTATCTGCACGTAATTGAGTGAGATACAATCGCTCGCTGTAACTTCAATTCCCAAAGTCAGATTAAAAGAATGAACATTATAATGAATAAAGGGTACTTTTCGAAATTCACTGAAGTTACAGCCAGCGTAATTTATTTTCGACATTTTACAATTTCATATCAATTTTCAACTAGTCCCTATATGTTGCGAGATTTTGATTTGGTAAGAATTTTATATTTTGAATAAATTTCGAAAGTAAGTATTAAGATCCAATAATATTTAGTGACATTTGGAAAGCTTTATTCGACGTTTCGAATTTTTAATATTTCTGTGCAACTAATTTTTTCTTTCTTTTTCTCGCGGGATATCCAGTTATTCGTGAATCTCAACGGTCTGAATATTTTTTGTATTAGTAGCGGCAGAGATGAGTAGCTAGCGAGATTACAGTAATGAGCCGATTTTTGTGATCTAAGTTTTATCTCGGTAATGACGTGCCGCTTGATGAGTGAATTTTTTTTGCATTACGGATGTAGATCCATTACTCCGATAATTTTTTATTCAATATGTCGTGGTCCCAGCGTGACCTGATTAAAGAAAAGAAAGAAAATACCCAGTCGGGAGCCCAGTACCTCATGGCTGCAAGGGCCCAGGTGCCCGAACGGGCCAGTGCGTTTTCCATGTAAATACTCGTTACCTGCTTGGTGCTTATGTTCATCTGCCCGATCTGTCACTCGCGGGCTCTGGGGTAAAATATGATATAATAATGTGTTTATTAAATCATAAGCTAATTAATAAAATCAGTGAACACAGTGACAGAATCAATATAAAAAAAATAACGACCGTGCTCAGCTGGCGCCTCGAAGCCGAAATAAAACTTAGGCTATGAAAATTGGCTCATTGGCAATCTCATCCCTACTTATCTCTGGATTCACAAGTTCAGAATACGAGGCTGCAATACGAGACATCGAGAACCGCGAGCAATGTGCCGCATGAACCTAAGGTCAGAGACCCGGCTAACTTACTGCGGAGATAATGCGTACATATCAAGATCTGGAAACCCATATATCCTTCATAGATTTGCCAGCTTCGATATCTGAGTTCTCTAATTGTAAGTAGAATCAGACATCTTTACCCTCTTACCTCATAAGATTATGACTGATGATCTAGCGCATTGCATAATTTTTTTTATATAATCATGAATTGACACACTGTTTATCGATTTATATAGATTTTTTAAATAAATCACTGAACAAAAATCTGGAATACATCGATACGCAAAAACCACGACGTTCAACAGAGCTGACAGCAGTTGACTCGGTTGTGGCGACATCTGGCGAGCATGCGCGTAAGTTCACACTTTACCGACCGGTTGTCTTGTGTACCGACTAAGGAACAAGAAGAAGAAGAGGTTAAATTTTATTTGCGTTTACATTAGTTTATACAGTTCTTAAGTCTCAAATTAATATAAGTCTCGGCTGTACAGACTACTGTACTGTTTTGGCTTGAAATAGCGGATCAGCAAAGTGTTAACTACCAAATAGAGGCTAAGGCATTTTCCCTCTCGGGCCTAGTAAAACAGAGTGGATTAAGAGGAATGTGTAACTATACACAGTGACCAAGTTTCATTGCGGCAATTCAACATGAAAATTACATGTAATCTATCAATATTGTTCTTCAAATATATAGCTGTTATATAACATGGAAGTGGCAAGTAATGTTTCGTTTACGATATTCAAGTAACCTAACTGTTACATGTCATTTAACAGTTATATCACTTGGAAGTAACAAATTATATAAGAGTTTGTTATATTTACAAATGTATACGGGTATAATAGCTTGTAATTTCAGTGTAATCTTACATCAGCAACATTCAGAAATACGTGTATGTAATATTAAAATGTTGCGTTTACGCGATATTACATCGGATACATCCTGAAGTAAGTTCCACTTACATTAAAATAATTATTTCAACGTAACATTGACATATTATTTATTCATTTTTTAAATCCAGTCATTCTTAAAATTACAAAAGTAAACTTCTCGAAAGATTCTTACTGCAGATTTTCACGTTGCTTACAATATCTGTACACAATATTTAATCAAATGTTTATTCTCAGCGAGCACAAAACGTATAATTTTTGTGTAACCTGTACTAGACAGATCAACATAATTTTCCATGTATGCCTGTATTAAAATTTCCAATGTTAACATTTTAATTGACGAACTATAGATAACATTGAAGAATATTAAATTATACAAATATATCTCTCACTATATTAGGACTCTTATATTTCATTATTAAATACACACTTTTGAAATTGACCTCGTTACTATTTCATATCTGATGAACTCTTACGAGCTCCGCTATTACGTACTGATTCGTCGTGAAATATATTATTTAGTCTGAACGTTACAATGGAGACGTCAACATCGCACTTGCTGATTTACGTAGTGACGTTTATACTGTCGTTAATCGGTTTCCTCTATATTTACATCAGATATAAATTGTCGTATTGGAGCAGACGAGGTGTCAAGACGCCTCCTGTCCACTTGCTATTTGGTAACTTCAAAGACACTATTACATTCAAGAAAGCGCCTGGCAACACGTTACGGGATATACACGAGTACGCTGACGCAGACGACCCCTATATCGGCTTTTATATATTCCAAAAGAGATACTTGATGCTGAGAAATCTTGACATCATTAAGCAGATATTCATTAAGGATTTTGATTTATTTCCAAATCGTAATTTTGGTGGAAAACGAGAAATAGACTCCGTAGGTCTTATTAATCTCTTAGGAATAAGACAACCGGGATGGAAATATCTGAGACAAAAGATAACCCCATTTATCACTGGACAAAAACTCAGAAGAATGATACCTCTTATGGTGGATTCTGGATATCCAATGACGAACTTTATCGATGATAAATCCACTGACAGCGAAGGATGGAAGGAAGTTGAATTGAAGGATATATCGTCCAGATATAGTACCGATGTTATATCTTCTTTGGCTTTTGGTGTTACCACCAATTCTTTTAACAAGAATGATACTGCCTTTTGGGAGGCTGGTGAGTGTGAACTTATATAATTAAGTGATAATGCAAATTCTGTAGTAAAGACAGTGTTTCATGTGACGCGTGTGTTAGTTAATTTTATATTCAAATTATGTAACGCTATTTGGCGCGAAAATGTTGTAGATAAGTGATAAATAATAAAAACGTGCACGTTGCACACTATATTGTGCTTACTGTCATATATGTTTGTTATAATAAATTTTTGTTTTACAGGACTGAAGATACTCTCTGGTACTAAGAGAAATATTATACTTATGATTGTGTTCCTTTTACCTGAACTCATTGATATTATTTATCCAATAATGACTGGTCCTGCGCAATTCTTTAGAGAAGTTTTCTGGGACTCTATGAACACACGCGAGAAAGCCGGTTATAAGCGTGGTGACTTGATTGACTCGCTGCTTCAATTAAAAAATGGCCAACAGAATCCGAAATTCGGTAAGTGGCTTCTTAAGGGATGTTTATTATTTTTAATACATGTCTGCTGATTTTATCATTGTACACTTTGTATTTAGAATTTGAAGGCGATAATTTGTTGGGTCAAGCTGTGGCTTTTTATGTCGCTGGATACGAAGCATCTTCCACGGCAATCGCATTTACACTGTACGAATTGGCACGACATCCGGAATATCAAGAGCGCGTCTTTCAGGAAATTCAAAAGGAAATATCGAAAAATGGTATCGATTATAATTCCATAAACGAGATGAGTTTCTTGGATAAAGTAGTTACTGAGACATTGAGGATGCACCCGCCTTTACCTTTGGTTGATAGATTTGCTACTGCAGATTACAAGGTAAGTAGTGACGTAAATTTATATCTAACATGGAATGATAATTACTTAGTTCATACTTTCATTTCCGTTTTATTAGTACAGATTCCAGGGACTGATCTTATTATAGAGAAAGGTACACCTGTTATTGTGTCGACAAACGGCATAAATCGTGATCCCAAATATTATCCAAATCCGGATGAATTTGATCCTGAAAGAACACAGGAAGGTAAAGAAGATTTGATTGGGGCTTCGTTGACCTTTGGTATTGGACCCCGGTCGTGCGTAGGTATGCATATCTTAAACATTATTTTAAAAACATGGTATATTAACGTTATTGATATGATCTTTAATGTATTATATTTTCTCTAGGACAAAGGATAGGGACTCTTATGACAAAAGTCGGTGTTATAACGATACTATCAAATTATGAGATATCTTACAAGCTTAAGGAAAACGAAGATTTCAATGCTATAACAATATTCACAGCTGCTGCGGATGGCGTTGTTGTTCATTTGAAAAAGCGGGAGAAACCTATCAAAATCAGTGTCAATGAACGGGCGATTGACTGAGTGTATGACGTTGTACGTTTTCTCACCAAATATTCTGATATATGCATATATAATAAATATATTTCGTTATTAAGTAATTCCAGAGTTAAATGTTTTTATGAGACCAAATGTATATCTGGGAATAGAACAAATAAAAATTATTTACTTATTACCTTTACCTTCGAATTGAAATATTAATAAATTAAGTGTTTGGAATATTAAAATTATTAACTAAATCAATAAAGTAAAATATTAACACTTAGAAATCGGAAATTCTGGCCGAACATATTCAGAAGTACTGGAAGTTGCCCAAAATTGTGTACGCGCAACTTCGTAGCGCACGGCTCGTAGAGCGCGAGCACGAGGAGAGTGGGGGGACTTGAGGCAGCGCCCGGACTCGGAGCGCTCATTCTTCCTCGAGCCGGTCTCCTATACTGGTCTCTTGGAATCACCTCTCCTATCGATTTCCAACCTTCTTCGATTTCTATATTTATTTCTTCTTTATTTTCTTATTTCTTTATACTTCATTCTTTACTTTCTGATTTATCTCTTCCCTTTATTTATTCTCTACTTTATACCCCCTATTCCTTACTTTGCAACTTTTTAATTTCTTTATTTCAATCTTGCCTTCTGTCTTTTCGCTTCACTCTGTTTCCTTTAACTTTTCATTGTGCTTATCTTGCTTGTTCTATTCCTTTGGTCGGGTCGAGCATATTTATTCGAGTAGTCATATAAGAGTAGTCACCCTGTTAGATTAGCTACACGTATAGACCATGGTGTCGGGGGTTGCCCTTCCGCCTCATCCGCTGAGCTTGCTCAGTGGGTCGGGCC
>JARPRH010005964.1:0-14862 GCA_031763665.1 Calameuta haemorrhoidalis
CAATACGTATTCGGCACGATGTCGCCATATCCGACGCAGAGAAAGGTGATCGCTATCAGCCACATGGAGTTCAGGAGATTCTCGTGTTCGGGGTCGTGGAACCTGCAGGCGGAGACAGAGCACCGGTGCACACACGACGACAACATCGAACACACCAGACAACATTAACGCGTTTCCCGGATCCTTTGCCTTCCGAGCTAACCTAACCTATACGACACTCAAGTAGAACTGGTATGGCAAATAGACTATTCAATACCGTTTTTCCACAGTTCATTCAGTAAGGCAATTCTCCTTGACAATTTTTATAAATAATTTCATTTCTTCTGATTCCTTTTCTTTAACTTTTTGGTTAGTCTCTCATAAGGCTCCGCGTCTCTCCGCTTTTTGACGCCCACTGGCACAGAAAGCTTCATCCGTCAGTTGGAAATTGCCTTTCTGTCGATCGATCAGAACCCCATGTAACTTTCTTATCTTCCGAATTGCTCGTTCTGGCGGATGCTCTTCGTGCCATCTTTTGGGGATGACGCCTACGGTTCATCCGCACCCTCTTCCGGATTTGCTTTCAAGTTCTCTACCCATTGGTCGAATTATTAACTTCCCACGCAGCTCTGCCATATTTACGTCTTGTATCAGCGGCACAAACTTCTTACAGAGTTTTCCCTCTGCCGAACTTTTTCGGATTTTCGAACACAAGCACGTTCGCTTGGCTTGTCTTTTGCTTTACCGTAAATAGGGATTGGGGAGCGGCTTGTGTAACTGGTGGAACAAAAGTGGACCCAGATCATTTTTCTTTTCTTTCCCAAAGATTAGAACATAATTGGGTTCAGTGCAAATTTACTATTTTACTCCACTTTTCTATTTTATTCTATATCCGTCAGGCTTGTATGCTTACACGTATATGCAATACGTATATTCTACATACATGTCTTTGTATGGCTTGAAACTAATTTGGAATATGTATGACTGAAACTATGATCAAACTATTGTCTAATGATGCATACGTTTCGAGCATGTGTTTTGCATGATAAGGGGATTAAACTATTTGGACTGAATAATCCATGTAGCAAATTTCTAAACGACATAAATTAGAACGTGAATCCTTGAGATAAAAGTTACATGGGGTTTTTAATAATAATAATATTTTTATCTCTCACAAAATTTGCAGTCAAAAACGTATGTCTAATCATGAATTCGCCACTGAATAAAGCAACTCCTCCACCTGAATTTATAGTATGAAAATATTTAATTTTAAATTGCGATAACGTGTATTCATTACACATTTTTTTTTACTGTCCCGAATACTAAGTGTACCAAAAAAATCGCGATGGATGACGACAATACGAGTAATAAGTAAAAATTTGAACGTAAATGCATTGTGCATCGCCGGTGCATCATAAAGATTTTATATGACGTCCCATTAAGATGGTCATCTTCAGGTTTAAATCCATCATAATTTATTCGACGGATGCAGCTATTAGTATCAGTAAATTGCAGCGGAGAAGAAGTCCTGCCTTAAATTGTCTGAAACGCGGTAATAAGGTAAAGGCTCCATAATGCATCAACCGATCAGCGACACGACGGCCATAAGCCGTTAGTATATCTAGACCGAATAGCTGCTATTATACATATAAATACGAGATCAGAATGTCACCGACGAAGGATAAGCTCGATATCGATGTAAGTAGACGCCGTCGTAACGTCGCGACGCCGGTTATGCAAGTGACTGTCCTTATTGCGTAACATGTTCCGTTCGGAGAAGCGATGAAAAGTTTTTTGACGAAACAAAAAAAATTGTACCAGCTGACCAATCGTAGGACGGAATTTGGAACGATAAGGGTTTTATTTTTTTATTTTAATTTCATACGGTTTATTGTTGCACGGAAAGATCGCGGATGACTTGTTACGGTTCAGACATGTTGTTGCGTATACTTTTATGCATATTTTATTGTATGCAAAAAATAGATGCTGAAGAAGGGTAGCGTCGCGACGCCCTGCATCTCTTTCCTGTTCCGCGACGTCCTTTATGGAAATTCTCTCGAATGGATTTGCCTTGTGCGAGTTCTACGGGTTCTATGCAGCTTCGGGATGAGAGCAATATGCAGATTTTGTGCACCGATACGGAATGCATCGTTGCACAGAGCAATATTATGGATACGTACTGTTATCCTATTGGTTGGTCGTTACGGCGCATACAAAAAATGGATTTCGCAAAGCCGCAGTAATAAAAGTTTCTGTGCATGGAAAATTGAGGAATTCCAATGACGCTTTTGTTGCCGTTAATGAGACGGTACACGTCACACTGAGTATTTTTATTAATTTTTTTGGACGACTATTAATTTTTTGTTTACTGATTTCTGTTTTATCGACATCTTCCCAGGTAACGTTTCCAAGGAAATATCACGAGTATTTTGAAACAACCAATAGAAAATAATGCATTGGTAGAGATCACGTTATCGCAATTTAACATTTGGACTATGTAATCCTGATCTGATGAAAATTTTTATAAAATTATACATGTACAGTGTAGAATAGAAACAAGTATAAAATAGAAACGACCAACAGTAAAAAATTGTAGTAAGTTACGAGGAGGCGGATGGACTTGAGACGATGCTTTGCGTTAAATTGACAATTAACAAAACAAGCACATAACCACACCGACACATTGCCACATATTTTGGCACTGAGGCACCCATAAAGTAATTTGGAAAATAATTTTCCAAAGAAATTTTCTACTTTTATTTAATGAAGAAAAAAAAAATGAATTACGTAGGAGTATCGGGATACGTTAGAAAATATATGTCTGAAATTTTAATTAAGCTAATAATTACCCAACGAATCATTTGTTCAGCTGCGTCACAGCAATGCGATATTCATGATATTTGCCATATAATCAATCATGTATAATTATCATTTCTTTCTTATCGGATGATCATGATACGTTATAGTACGTACAGCTGAATTGTAAAAAGCATCAATTACCTTATGCCTGCCTCTAAGCAAAGTGATTATTGTCAAGGAATAATTTTTTGTCACAAAAGAAAAATTGTTAGTGTTAATTCAACAGCAACGTACAATTAATGAAGTGTGACGTATGTTGGTAGCCGAAACACGCAACGAGTGTATTTTACATAGAAAACGTCAAAGGATGGGGGGAACATTATCAATCAGGCAACATTTAATAATTAATTTTTTTTCAATAAATAACAGCTTCACGTAAAGTGTTGGTGGGATTATGTCATTAATGAACTAATGAATATGTACACGAAGGACCAAGGAGCGTTCATATGTTCGGTCAATTGAGGCTGAGCATTCATTTCAGTCATTTTGTCCCTGCATAATTTTTAACCAATAACGTCTGACCATTTACGTAGATATTTACGTACGTTTACTCGAATGACATAAATTTTTAATATTATGCACGTTGAACGGTATATGTGATAGAAATCGATTATGCGAATGAATCAATGTCAGGGTTGAAAAGGTCATGATTGTCATGAATAATAAATATTTTTTATCACGATATCATCCATGCGTACAATATTTATATGTATTTGGATTATTGTAGAGGCTCATATGTGGCACATGTCACGAGATCCCATTACGAAATGATAACAAATAATTTTTTTTGCGAATTTCCCCAAAATTAATTTACGTATTGTGCGAATGACATAATGAAATTTCGCGTATATGTTTGTACAGCATTTCCATTTTTTTTTCAATCCCGACTGATTTGAGGGAATCCTGTTTTTTTTTTTCATTTATTTTTTTTCTATTTCGTCCGGTCAGACACAACAAATCGTTTTGCTTTGTCCTGCCGATATCGATTTGCAGTATCGTCTCGTTAGAAAGCTGAAAGCTGCAGTTCGAAATGTTTTAAGAAGGTCTATTTATACGCGTAAAGGTCATCGAACTTTTTCGACTCGCATAGGGGATAGCGTGAGAAATTACGCAAAAGGGATACATTTTCGAAATACAATTCTTTACTGTAATCTATAAAAATGTTGTACGTGACGATGCCTATGGTTGACGTGGTTAACACGTATTAGGGTGGTGTATTGTTATTATCCCTTTTGTTTTTTCATAATATTTAACGCGTTTAGTGTTACGTATTGCATGTACGTAAGAAGAGAAACTATTCCCGTTTATTTGAAAGCGCGAGAGGTTACAGTCCGAAATAGCTATTCGAGGCACGAACTAGACGAAATGATAAAGCGGAGAAAAAATTTGAGAGAGACGAATGAAATGAGAATAAATCGTTAAGTGCAGAACGTTTTTTAATCTGTATTTAGAGACTGCGTGAAAAAGAAAAATGTTATTGTTATAAAGAAATTTAATTTAAAAAATCACAATTGCATATACAAGAGTGAAATTTTGAAAGTACAAAAAAGTTGAATCGCGTGAATTGACAGGTCAAAAATTAATTTTTGATATATGTATTCCAAATTTGTAGGAACCCTGTGACAATTGTTGTAAGTGAAAAAAATAATTTTGATTTCGTAAAATGTGGCGTAAAAGGATAGGATAACGTAAGCATGCGCTTTTTCATACGTGATCCTTGCGTTGTCAACGGTGAGGTCATTATTGTTCATTGCTCAGAATTAATTATTGGATTTTTCTTGATTGGATGATCAAAAAGAAATGATAATCAAGATTTTGCTGTATACGTATGTTTGATTGATATGAATTTTTTTTTTGAAAATCTGTGCTACGCTATGAACAGGTATGCTTGGTGCTATGGCGAGATTATGAGATTCAAGTCGAGTATAGTGTAGCTGAGTAAACTTTTTTCTTCAAATTTGGAATTGATTTATGTCCTACTATAGGCAGTTTTCGAAGTTAGGCCATTGGAGGAGATCTTGGCGATATTTTTCCAGGACTTTGGACTTTATAAGAAGTTACAAGAGTGATTTGCAAATTTTCGCGTGAACAGTCAGCTGTTTCCGCGGAGACGATTTTTTATTGTTCAGCATAAATTTCATTAGTCACGACTAACGTGGCCGAAAACCTATAAAATTATACAGGATGTTTTATGCAGTTATTAATTACAGCCTGAAAGGCTACATGACGTTCTACGTACCAATATAAAAAACATCATTTTCGAAAATATTTTCGTAAGACTTACAAAATTTTTTTTTAACTTTAGTCGATCGAAAAATCAATGTTTACGCGCGGGGTACGTCGGTGCGTTTTACAAGCGACGCTACTGATCGCACAGTTTTACACATTAGTGATACAGCATGAAAAGCCGATAACAATCCTGCGCACGCGTTCATTTTTGCATGATGCCATTTATACTTTAACGAGGCGACGTTTCCTTCGCAAATAATTCTCACTGTGCAAAGATGCCGAGAAAGATTGGCAGCGGTCGGTCGCTCGATGAGATGGTCCTTGCGGTATAGAGACACCCTTGTTAGGCTGCACTTCTTTGTGTGCCGTAAATAGGCCGTCGAAGTAAGACGGTACAAAAGCAACAACAAAATTGCACAGATCTGTTAACTCATTTTTACGTTATTTTTATAGTTCATCCTGTAATTTGGCAGTTGTTAATTTTAATAATTAAATCAAAACGAGAATCAGTTTTGTAACAAAGAACATTGGTCGCTGTTGGTTTTGAGTTTGCGTCAGTTTTGGATTGTAGGATGAAAAATATTAAAAAATAATATTATCGACTTACGAATGAAAGGAACAAATTTTTCGCGTGACGTACAAAAAAAAACAAAAAAAAATTCTTCGTGATCCCGAACACACGGGCTCTCCTCGTCCTTACGTAAAAGTTCATTTCACTTTTGTTTCTGTTAGATACCATATCAATGTACATTAAGTGGGAATAAATTGCAATGCTCGGGTCGGGGCTATTCGTACACCAAAATGTTCTTGACAAGCTTAATAAATTCATGTTACATAGAAAAATCACAGGACTGTCAATTACGACGTGGAGTCGATTTTCGTGACACCCAGTATCACTATGATTATGTTGCGCAACAAAAATGGCAAACACGGTCGAAATTCTATCGTCTTAACGACAAATACATATTATCGTTTTAACGATTAAAAAGCAATTATTTTTCTTTCCCACATACAGTATGCTAGTGCAGTAGATACAAAAACAAAAATTCATTCAGTTCAAAAGCACTCGCCTATTAGGAACTGTATGCCATCTGCTGATGTACCGGGTGGACGTTCCTTCTTTTGTAAAAATCCTTAATTTTAACTTATCCGAGACTCGATATATCGTCCGTATAGAAAATGCAGTGCAGCGCATCCAGTCCCAAAGAAAATTGCATTCCGATGCACCTCGTTGCATTACCATTGCAATACCCGTTGCATTATTAACGGTAGAATAGAGTTTTCCATATTTTATTTTTTTCCCTCCGTGACCAAGTTCTTTCTTTGTCTTTCTTTTACTTCGACTCGATCTCTCCCACTGCCAAGTCGCGTTCAATAATACTTTCGTGTGTCGAACACAGGGTGCGCCAAACGTTTCGTGAATTTCTTTTCGATCGACAGAAGCAAAAAGACTTGAGACATAATACGGAAACCGAGTGGAACCATTCGTCATCCTGTGGTACAGATATACAATTTTCTGGCAGCTATTAAAGATGCGACGTATTTTTTCTGCCTTTTTCCCTTTTATTCTTTTCTTATGCGATTTATATTTATACATACAGTACGGTGTGTCGGGTGAAGAAGACGAGACAGTTTAGAAAGGAGAGATTTTTCTTTGTTCTTCACTTTCGCGCGGACGTCATTTCTTTTTCTCACCGTAAATCTATTATCCCTCCCCTCCCCGCCCCTCCTCCTCCCTTTCCTAAACTTTTTCCACCGTCTCGAAAGACACGAAAAATTACTGAAACCCGAGAAGCTGGATTGACGATTGAATTTTCTTGTAAGTTATTTTTTTTATATTTTCTTTCTTTCATCGCTCTTTTCTTGTTCGACCAAATGTCGACCTAGAAAATGCTTAGGAAAAGCTCTATCAACTTGCCGATGTGTTGGTAGTCGCAACTGCAGTTGCAATTCGAGATTGCAATTGTCCTTTTTGAATGTGCTCGCAGTTGCATTGCCTTTATTGCAAAAGTATCGAAATCGCGCGCCGAGCCAATATTCGCAATTACGTTACGGAGAGTCTAGGAAAGAATTTCGCGGCGTTTAATTTTGCCTGTTGCCAAAGAATTTGCGAATTTCGCGAATCTGGCTTTGGTGCTCATTGATATTTAAAAATGATTTGCATTCGCTCGAGCAGTAAAATTTATTGCAGCCTCTATCGGTAAATGCAACTCCACAGCTGCAGCTGCAGTAGATCAGACTTCGTGGAATTGCATGCACTTTCGGTATAACATTGAGATTGCTTGCTGCATGTAATGAACGTACTTCATGTTCAAGATATTCTTATCATTTTTTTTTACTCAATCACTCGATTCCCTCGAGAAGCATGTGCATGCATACTTATAATAAGGTTTTGGCCTCTTTTATTTTCTCTTTTTATTTTCGATAGAATTTCGACCGTATCGACGGACAGCATCAATACGTACTGTATATGCTGTTCTGTAACTCATACAGCATAATTAAACATATATTCATGCACTATGTGTACAATAAATGTCAATGATATATCGAATGTACACGTGAACTACGGGTCTTTGGTTAAGAGTATCATTAATCATAATGATAATAAAAGTAATGATAACAATGAGAAAACCGTAATAAAAGAAAATGAACACCGAAGCCTGATTAGCTTTAAAAATTAATTTGCCTCATCGGTTTAGGTAAGTATGAAAGTTTAAAGAAAAGGTAAAGAAATTTTTTAAGGTTATCCAGACTTTCTTTCAAAAATTATAATAATCGATTTACGAATAACGACAAGCATGGAAACATTTGTTTAATTTTAATTAACTACGGAAAGATCCAATAGAGATTATATTGAGGGATCGTATGTTAAAGTTGCTGAAGTTGGTGGTGGTGGGGTGGGGGGGGGGGGTCAGACTGTACACGGTTTATTCAGGACTACCGAACCACCCGAATGTGCTTCTACTATGGGAATTAATAGAAAGCACACACGTACACATATGTTCAGGTGTGTCAATAGTACTGATTGATCGTGTATACAATATCTGGTATTGGCTTTAATCAAGGGAGAGCCACTTTCTCGTGATAAGAATGATCGTGCTGCCGGTATTTCGATGCGAACTGCGTGCGATACTTTCGCCTGCAAATCCAATGTAAATACGCAGGAGCAGCGAGTCAGGCCTTTGCGTGAGTTTTTTTTTTCAGATCGAAACTCGGAAACGCGATAATTTTATATAATTGGAGATAACCACGTCCTGGGTATAACGTTATCGCATAAGAATTGAATTAAAGTATCTTGTTACAAGATAATTGAATATTTCGAGATGAATTATATTAAAATATAAATTGAATGTATCAGCGTTGTAAAATTGCATGTAGCGTGTGACTGAACGAGAATAGTGTGGAATTTCTGTAATAATGAAATTATATATTTAATTAGTGAGAATTTCACAAGAACGTTATTACACTGGCATTCGCCTACAGGTGAAACGTATGTGTGTGTTATCTTGAAGAATGTAGATTACATTTGTTTTTTGTAAAAAGGATTGTTCACGTAAAAAAAAATTTGAGCGCGACGCCTTCGGTGTTGCAGTTACGGATTGAATGGAATTGCAATTTGTTTCTAGGAAAGTGCATTTTGGACGCAGTCGCCCGGAGACACGAAGGACGTCATCGAAATGGCAGAAATTGCTTTGTCGTGTAGTAGGAAGGATGCAGAAGAAAAGTAGCACAGTCGCTTCTTAGAAATGAGAAAGTGGTTGCAAATGTTGAAAGAGAAAAATAAGAAAATAAAAATAAAGCTGAAAAAAAGATAAAGGGAAAGCTCACTAGCAGTTTTTCTGCCATTCTCGCCTTTGAACACACAGCAACTGGTTTTGCGAGGTTCTGAGCTCTCGAAGTGCCGACTTGTTGCTTTTCTAGGGAGCAATCGCTTGGCTGCTGGAAATTGGCTTTCAAACATCTTTTGTATTCTGTTGTCTTTGTTTCAGCTCCGGCAGCTGTACAGGAATCCGTACTTAACTTTCCATTATGTCAAAGCGAATAAAATGCTGTCGCGAAAAATCAATTTTACTGTTTGTACTCATATATTATGGGTACTGCTGATAACGTCTGTTATCAGTCGCTGCACTATGCATGCAATTCTCGTGGTGCAACGAACAACCCTGAACTTCAACGGACCGATAAAAATCGCTGTGATTGCACGTGGCTTTTCTGCACGTATTCGCGTTCAGCTTTGCAATTGCTACTTTGTCGGTTTTCATATGGCAAATTCGCGATATTCGCCAACCGCCTGGTCATGGGATGTCACGCAATTAGAGATCTCATCTGCAGATGTAGAGGCACGCGGTGGCATTTGCAAAAATAGATACAATGACTTTTGCGAATCCCTTTGACGTAAACCAGACGATTTTTAAAATTAAAATAAACATTAAAATAAATCTTTTCTTTTTCACAAACTTTAATGCTTTTATACGCTTTGAACTGCGACTGGGATTTACGTCGAGATAAGAATATTGGCTGTGATTCGTTTTCGAAAATAAATTAAACTTTTGTGATTTGAAATTTTTGAAAAATTCTAATCTTACGTGATGTCCGGTGCTCATGTGTACTACCGGGTGTCTTTTGTATAAATTATATCGGGTTTCAAATGCGCGCCTGCGCAATACTGCGATTTTGTGAGAAAAATTCACGAGTCATATTTTTATCTGCTTACACTTTTATGCGCTAGGGAATTTTCATGGAGCGGAGTAGCTTCTTATGTGTTACGTATATATGTACATACATGTACGTATAAGGAACTCTAGAGGCGTCTACCTTATTTCCTATACGACGTACATAGGAATAGAAAATCCTGCGGTATCCAATGCCAACAGAAAAGTTTGAAGCATCACGCTGATATATATATATATATATATTAGTTATAGTAGGAAAAAGATTTTAAAGTAACGCGCAACGGAAAATCCCATCGTTGGCCAGTTTCATCCAAGAACTTCAATGCTTATATCTTAAATAGATGAAAGAAATGAGATGAAAAAAAAGGGTCCAGAATCCTTCGGTTCTGGATTAGTTCATCCTACTACATTGCTAGGCAAGCGGCGTATTTGAATAGCAGGGTTGAACAGCCCTTTTGCTGTGGAACCCAAGGGAGCTGCAATTCTCAGTACGTGAAATATTGCACAGGGGTGGAAAGTAGTGCTGAATCTTTGGCTATTTCAGCATGTGCTGCTGCGTACGGTGGACGAGTGTAGTGCAAATATCACGCGTGCAAAAAAAAATACAAATTATATATTCAGTTTATTTTGGAAAATTGTGTAGAATAGTTAGAAATAAAAATTTGCTCGAGGCACTCGCTTGTTCAGAAGCCAAAATTTGTCATGTAAAGAGCAACGAAAGAACAGGATAAAATTTGCATAGCGTATTTCAAAATTCAGGTTGTGCCCTTTTGCCCCCTTCCGCCCCTTAGACCTTCTTTTCTCTTTCTCGGTCTTTGGCGGAATTTCTTCTTTTTTTTTCCCCCCTTGAAACGCGCCGAGGTTACGTCAATGACGCAAAAGGCTTTGATAAATTTATGAGAGAAAACGTGCCTCACTCGACTAAGTTTCCCATTTTCGATGCAAGTCACAATCTCCCAGGGAAGGAGCAATCGCAAATTCAAGTAGTGCGACAGAGCCATTGTCTTTGCAAATACGACGTAAAATGGGCGCAACGAATAAAACATAGATTTCAAAAAAAAAGTTCATTCAATGATCGGTAGCACAGAAAAAAAAGAAAGAGAAAACTATATACCGATATTCGTTTTCCATTTTTCAAACCGCAATAGGAAAATTAGCTTTTGCAAATTGCAAAATCTTAAAAATGAGCTTTATTGTGAAATACGAAGAAAGGGAACGTCGATCGATGCCCGATAATTATCAATGTTGCAAACATAACAATGAATGGAGAAGAAGAAAAATGAAAACCTGCAGAGCGAACAATGCTGACAACCTTAGGCCAACAATGGGGGCGGATGAAGATAGGAGTGGTGGTTTCTAGTGCAGAAGAGATGCTACTATTGCGGAGGGTCCTGCTTGTAAATCAGTGTAATATATGTATATTGTACACATGACCTAACCTACCGTACAGCGTACCTAAGAGGGCGCCACTCGCAGTACGCGAGACACGTGCGTAGATAATTCGCCGTGAGGCCAACGGAAATGACGTGTAGGTTGGTAGACCCAAGGAAGCCACCCGTGAAACCCTGCGACATTTACCCCAGATAATACAGATTTTGCACACTCGAGCATCCCTCTGCCAGACATCAAAGACATTTCATTCGCCATTCGGGAATCCGCTCGGTCGTTGCGAGGTAGATCAAATTACGCGGAAGAAACGAAAATTCAAATTGACGTCTAATTCCCGCTCTTTTTTATTTCCTATCACGTCGGTGGCTACAACTAAGCAGATCCTTTACCCTTGGAAGCTGACACGTGTCTCTTGTGAACCGATTACTTTTTTCTCTTTGACGACAGAAAAAGAAAAGTTCATTCAACGCATGTTGGATAATGAAAAGAGAAGTAGCGACAAGACGGATTTATTATGTGTTATTTAGCGTGTCTCTTTTAGGAAGGGAAATTCGAAAAGTTGGCTAATTTTTGGGAGAGTTTAGACGTTATTAATTTTGCATGGCAAGAAGGGTTTTTTGAATTTTTAAAATTTTCGATTTACCACGAGGCCAGCAGTGACTTCGGATTTTAATTGAAAATAAAATTTCTAATTGCATATATAAAATTTTCGTAACCAGACTTGACGTAGACTTTAGTTTAACTTGACGTTAATCAAGTTTGAAATTTCCGCCGTTCTCTGTACGTATAAGTAAACGCTTAAAGCTTTACTAAAATCTCCGGGAAGTTTAGAACTCGTCATAGAATTAGTATTCTACGGTGGAGCGAGTTAGTTACTTGAGAGTTTCTCATGGCAGTCGTACGTATCCCAAGATATCGCAGCGCCGTGTCAGGCATTATACAGTAATTTAACTCGATTGAAGAGAAGTACCTTGGCGAGATAAGATAGAATATTTCTAGAGATGGAAGGTAATCGTTCTACGACGACTTACAGATAAAGCAGCCTACCGAACTTAACAGGTTTTTTTAATTTTTTAATTTTTTAAATAAATTTTGAAAGTTCACTTTTCAAAAAGTTTATTGTCATTGCAGCCTACATACCAATCACTGTAAAGAATGTAAGAGTCCCTGATTTTCCATTTTATTATTTCCGAAATTGAGTTGATTAGCACTTTTCTGCTGACGATGGGAAGTATCTACGTCCTGAATACAGTAGCGAATTTTATGAATGACTTTACGACGTGGCTGAGCATCCTCGTGAGTTCGATCGCGTCACGACTGAATAAAAACATCGTTCGTACAGAATCAAAAAGTCGATTATACGATTAAACAAAATTATAGATTATAAAAGTAATGTCTAAAGCGACTTTTTAAATTTCAATAATCACTTGTGTACTACAAGTATGTAAATTGGCGCAGCAGCCAGACGGACAACGTAGCCCATTTAATTGGACGCCACACACTGGAATCTACAAGAGCACGTGTGTTCGTTTCGCGATACTCGACACGCTTATTAATGACTACGAGTTGTTTGCCCGCGTCTGTCTACAGGAACACAGCTTTTGCTTTGAGTAAATGAGATCGGCTCGAAACCCATTGTTCCGCAGAATTCCAACAGCACGATAAGGTTGGTACTAAGCAATTACGACGCCTGCGAAACACGTGGAGAAAAGGCGGGGAAAATGATGCTCGAAGAATTCTTTGTCTCCGTCCCGTTCGTCTTATCAACATTATCATTTATCAATTTCGGATGGTCACCCGATATAGTCGATAGCGAAAAGAGTCCGAAATGGCAATGAACATTTTTTAATCTGGAAAAAATTTGAAAATGAAAAAATTGGTTGTTTTATTCAATATGCACCGATGCAGTTTTATACGCAGGCATATTCGTATTTCCATTTACAAGTGCAAGTTGCATCCTTAATTTTCTTCCGAGAGTGGATCGTCATTGTCGGAGGTTTAGTAGTCACGACAGGAGAAGCTATGAAACTGCTCAACCCTTAACTACAAGTTCATTTCGCTCTACGTGCTTTTAATGCACGTATAGGTATGTATGGTAATTAAGTACCAAGCTTCATTAAACTGGGTGGAACAGGTGGGTGGGTGGGTTAAGTGGGAAAAATATTTACTGTCGTAAGAATTGCGCCGGTGTGAGTTTAAAGAGGATCGTGAATTTACTCGAGCACCCGTTATGTAGTTATGCGGGAAATTCGCACGCGACAACATCGTACACTTGAGGAACTCTTGAGGAAAGAATAAGTATTCAAACAATTTTTTATGCACTTATCAACAATTGAAAGAACGAACGGTAAGAGACATTTTTTTAATAAAATGGGGGGGAGATTTCTAAAAAAATTAAATTAACGATAAGATGACATATTGCGTTTTGATACGTTTTTATACTAATTTATCAGTGAACCAACCCTTTTGCGTAAGGATCGTGATAACAGAAAAATATTTAATTTATCATGTGCACTGTTTCCGGAATATTCATAGATTTTCCTAAGGGTGCTCTCACAGCGCTGAAATATACACTCTTTCTTACGCGATGCAGTGTCGCGATCCTTTATCAATGTGATATATGTGCACACCCTGTATATGACACGAGGAAGAACATCCACGTCCCAAGACACTTTGCGCTACAGTAAACGACGTGTTCTCGAGAAAATGAAAGATTTTTCTTAAGAAAGGAGATAAAATAAAAAGGTCCTGAAAAAATAATGCACGTTTCACAATGCACATTTCGGACGTCCCGGCGCCCTGTAGAAACATCTGCCGCTGCTTCATGCATGAACGCGACTTTAGATTAAACACGTCGTAAATTAGAAGCGTGGCGGAGAATTTAACCTAAAAAATAGGAAAAAGCATTCGGGCGCTTAATTCGGCAAATTTAAAGTCCCACCTCTAGGCAGGCCGTAGAAAATGACTATGCAAAAGAGTGCAATTGAAGGTAGATATTTCTCGAAAACATAAAATTACACCCCAAAACATCCCTTGTAATTTATACGTAAAATCTAACCTCCTGCAAAGGATTTCGTGGGATTACGTCCATTTGAATTTCGTTGGGCTTTCGTTGCCGGCAATTATATTTGCATACGTGTCCGCCTCCCCCTAGCAGAAGATTCATCACCGGGGATGATCATAGGATTGATCCAGATTCCGCGAGTGGATTAAATCCTCCACCGATTTATGCTCTCGCGTTAATCGGTCCAGCTCAGCACCACCGCGGTGGGATGCTGCGTGCATGCAATTTCGAGAAACACAGAGAAACTTTGAGAATCGCTTAAGTAGTCACTGCATTATATTAGTCAGACAACAAGATGGGGTCTCTTAGAATAGCACGTTAATTCGCATTATTGTCTCGGATTCTGTGCACACGCGACGCACGTAAGACAATCGTTAGGGATTCCCGTTAGCGATGCTGCTGCAAATGTTTATGCTAATGACTGCATTGTGCATAACTCGCGGAATGCATATCCATTTGCCAAAGCAAAACGGCCTCCGTTATTCCAGGCTGCACATCCTCCGCACACAACGCTGCTGCATTCTTGCACCAAGTGCATTCGTACTATCATCTTTCGTACTATGATCTCCAATTAAAACATGGTTATCTCCAGTTTATACTTTATCGAGCTTATATCGATTGGTTTTAGGGCCGAGCGGGGGGAGGGCGGGGGGGGGGGGGGTTGCGGTA
>JARPRH010005977.1:0-14854 GCA_031763665.1 Calameuta haemorrhoidalis
GAGTAAAATGTTGTTTCATGCAAGAGGAAAAAAGTTGCAAATGTTTAACGATAAGGTTTTGTATCAAAATTCTACAAATTGCATCCCATCTACTTCAGCGAATATTTTTCAAAAAGAATTTTTTTTGTCTGTTAAGTACCATCAAATAGGACTACAATTAGCCTAAGTTTGAGCCGGATCGGACGACATTGTGTTTTGAGGTGGGTACACTTCAGAAATTATGACCCATATGTGTGATACATTTTTAATAATAATAATAATGTTTAAGCAACAAAGCAAAGGTCTAATTCGTCTTATATATATTTGCTATTTATAAAGATCATGGTGATGTGATTTAACGGCTCCCCTTTTTCAATAGTCTGTATGATGCTATTACGAATTCCTTTCGTGAAAAATGCGTTTATTCGTATCTAAATTCAAATGGAGATAGGGGATGAACAAAAGCGTTGGCTATAGATATTCGCATATAGTTATACTGTGTAGTTATCGGTATAAGAGATGCGATAGCTATAGCGATAGGATTGTGGGGGCGCAGGGTCGAAACGTTATAAAGAGGGACTGATGGGGGGGTGACGGAGTGCGCCGAAGAAGAAATACGAAGTGGAAGGCAGGTTGAAGACGGGGGTAAAATATTCTTGCGAAGCGTAAAATCAACTAACTCAGAATTTTTACAACCATTCTTTTAACTTTGGAATATCAATTATAAAACAATTTAACAATAGATCGCTTTTACAATTTAATATATTACTAGTACAATATATTATACATAATTCATGAAATGAATGTAATAACGAATTGACATGTGACTTTGTTTGAAATTTGTTTCATAAAATATAATATGCATTGTTTCTTATTTCAATATTTCTAAAAAAAATGTTATGGAATAGTATTCCTTTTTATTAAACTATTATTCAGTGTATGTCGATTAATGTATTTAACGTGTTTATTCAATATAAACAAAGGTTAGGTTGAGGTACAATTATATTTATACACTCCGTTGTGGATCTTAAATCATTATATAATAAGATAAGACCAGACGAGAATTATTAATTTTTATTTAAACAACAATTAATTTGATTTTACGAATAAATTTGTATTTGGCTTGAATATAGGCTACTAATTTATTATATCTGTATCTGATCTGTGAATATGATCCATATCAATGCATAGTCTCGAAACTCCAGAAACACAACGAAAATTTAGCAAAAGTTCAATAGAACGTTTTGCGAAGATTTATAAACGAATAAAAGAATGTTTTATTATGCACTTTAAGATCATATTATAATAACAGGAATTGAGAGTAAAATTGATTAACAAAATTACTCATGGAACTTTTTGCTGGTGATCTACGTTTCGTGATTACGTTTCACAAATGATGTTAAACGATAAAACGGATTGAAAATGACTTTCAAAGACGTAAAGTTGAAAGAGCGGAAGAAAAGATTATATTGTCAAATTCAGTTGCATTCGCAGCGATCTTAAATCAAAAGACAATGGTCCAATCTCCTTTAATAGAATTTAGTTCGCGTGGCACGGCGCATTTGTTATACTTGTCTTTCATCATTTCTTGATTCTGCTCCACTTCTGATGTTCCAATACTAACCTGAGATCTTTTGAATTGTTCAAATTGTTTTAGGAATGAAGCAACATTTTCTACACTTTTGCCGCTTCTATAAAGATGTACTAAATATCTTAGCCCAAACTAAATTTAACCAGACGTATAAAACACAACATCTTTGTATTTGACTCACTCTGTTCATATCATATAAACTTATTACTTAATGTATAGAAGAAGTAGGTATAAAGTAGTATAAATTATAAGGAGTGATGATATTCTGCAAAAAGGACTTTACAGTTTCAAAACAAAGCAGATGATAAAGTAATTGCATTTAAATTCCAATCCATGTATTAAGGTAGTTAATGCTGTAAAAAATATAGTGTGCCGTAGTTACAGTACCATGTGGATGCAATTTAGTTTTGATAAACTACACTAAAATACACTAAACTTGGTTCATTTAACCTCGACAAAATTTCAAGAGAATTGGAAGACGCGATATTTCCGGTAGACGACAAAGTGAAGTAATATGCATAAGTGCAGACTGACGAGCAGACATCTGTGCATACATAAATCCATGTATGTGTACATATTTACATATATGCGCGCGCATCATCGCTCAGACATGAAGAGATTCAGTTTTCCAACGTGAAGCATAATATCGTCTAGCAGCGCATTTTTATGTTGTCCTTGTGATTCTCACCAGCAAGCCAACCGTCTCGAATCTTCACTCTCATCAGCTCTTCCCACTTTCCTCCATACCGACCCCATCTGCAAAGAATTGTTTAGATTTTTATCGATTTCACATTGAAAGTCAAACTGTGGAAACTTAACGTGAAATAGAGTTTCCATCCTTCACTTTTTGCTGGTACTGTAGTAGGACAGCTGTTAAACTCTGTATTGGAGAGCGAGCCGTAGTAAACATATGAAGCTAAATTACGAGTGAAATGTCTATGATAGATTATAGGCTGACATAATCGAAGCCCTATCAGTAAAATGGTGAAATCCGTGGACTTTTCTAATTCTAGTCTTTAGACTGATTATCACTCTACAATACGTTGTATGCATTACCTGGTATGAAGAAACTGATTTTGCTCACGTTCAAGTTGAATCCGATAAAAATTTGCATGCGCATATATACATATAGTCGGTCCACGAGTTCGATACGTTTTTTGACAGATAAAAAACATTTAAGTCTGTAACAGGTCACAGATGTCACATAATAAAATGTTTGTTATAAAGTACGCGTATGCAACATTTCGCGCTAAATATATACGCGCACCGACTATAGGTAGTCACACGCGGTCAGATTAACACATGCACGTATGACGTGAATCAGGTGTCTGGTTAAAAACAAAAATTAAAACAACATTAAAAAATTAGATATGTGCTCTTACTATCTGTGCTATCATGGGCAACATATGAACCTGAGATTTGTAGCATGTTTAAAGCAAGGAGTGTGACAATCTACTCACTGCGCGGCCAGTTCAATTTGTACATATTGCTCTAGTTAGAAGTAAGTTTCGGAAAAATCCTCTGAAAGCATGATTCTTATATTGCGTATAAGCCTTAATCAATATATTAGGAACTAAATACTACAAATTTTGCGGAGTCTTAACATTTTTTTATATCCTGATTTTTCAATAATTATACCAAACGCTTAATTAAAATGCTTTACATTATATTTAAAAAGATTATGCCTGATTGTCTACTTGCGCCACGTATTTTACAAGCGCGAGCTCGATCGTTATGCCCAAGCATTGGCATTTATCAATTTGACATATGCCTTAGACGTGATCGATCTCTTTTACAGTCCATTACATTCATAATAAATAAACACAAAAATAAATTCAGCCTTGGACACTGATGTGGCCCTACTCATGATATAAATTGACGAGGTATAGACACTAGCGATCGTATTTTGGTCCAGATCGCGCAAAGTCTAATAACGTCTCATTTAAAGTGACTGTTTAGGATTGAAAAACTCTTTATTGACTGTAAATTACAATGTAACACTGAGGCGAAAACTTTGCTGACTGCCCCGATCGACGCACTGTCGCCAACTAACTCCGACTGACTGTCGCACGCGCCACCTATCCTCGTCGTGGACATTGCACGCACGCAGCGCTCACGTGATCGAGCGCGATCGTAACATTACTATACTAAGGATGAAAAATAATAAAATATAAAAGAAGGACAGAACAGTGACATCAGTTTCACTTTGGGGTGCTTATTTACGTTTTAGTTCGGAAGAATATGACACCTCAAAGTTAAAATGATGTCACCGCAAGACTACACAACATTCAAAAAGTCTGCCAATCAGAGTAGAGAGAGTCCGGTGACGTCATTGTCCAAAGGTGCGGAAGCGCTGGTGACTATTTGTATCATGGTCCTACCCCAAAAAATGTCAAAATTACACTTACGTTTATATCTTGGAGTAATAGCGAACGCCTTCCTAGAGCCCCGATAGGCTTAGATCATATAAAAAGGTCGTATTGTGATACTGTTTATTAGCTCGGCGTACTGGTGCGCGTCCCGGAACTCGATACTAGCTAGATTTTATGCCTAGTGTCACTCGCAGCCGAGACCTTTTCCTTATCAGGAAAAAGAACGAGGAAATTTCTACTAAGGCTGTTCCGGCTCGGAATTTGTGGGAACAGGGTCAGATTTGGATCAGATTTGGCCTCGATATAAACCCGCATGCACTATCGTACCCAACTGATATTTCAATGGGTATATCTTAAGAGTCATTAACACTAAACGTACCATCGAGCGGTCATTTGACCGTTTTAAAGCCAAAAATACGTTTATAAAAAATTGTAGGTAGGTTTAGTGTTAACCTGATGAACAACGTTCACGACTTATCAGATAACGCGAAATGAAATGCGACTTAAAAAAAATTATTTTCTTTAGTGACTTCAATCTTATTCATTTTCATTATTTCATTGTTATATATGTATAGTATATTGAAACGTTTCGAATCGCATGACTTTTTGAGGGGTTTGTGCACTTGGTAGGCGTCTTGACAGGAAACAGCACTTGATTTTTAAATTAAATAATCGTAATACATTGTCCTATAAATTAAATACTAGAAATTTACTTAATGGCTATGTCATTCTTTCACACACTCTTATAATTGTGTAAAGTACCGCAGGCGACAAGAAGTGTATTTCTCTATCTTTGCCCTATACTAGTTTGTAGGAGTGGGAAAGAGATAGCTGAAATCTGAATACAGCAGATTGCACAATGCGTCCGGTGATTGTAGGCCAGCTGAGGATTGGGATGATAATGATCCAGAACCCACGGAAGATCACAATGATCCCCGTTCACTGAATCTATTACCTTTAGGACGATTTTGTTTCATACTGCTACTAATCACAATGATGTTGGGAGCTGAGTCTTTTTAGGTGGGTTTTAGTAAGGTGGATTTGTAATTCTGACAGCTCTATCATAATAACTTCACTGCAGGATGATGCAGAAATTCGTAGGACGATAGCGCTTGGGTACTTGTTTGTGTTGATTCCAGTCGCACGACTAGAGTTTGAATTCTAGGAATGTTAAACGTAATAATCTTTAATATTATTTCCTCATGATTGTCGCTGTGTCTAGATAAAAGGGAGTTATGTTATATTAGACATTTAACGCTGCGCGGATCATATGGGTCTTTTTCGACCCAAGCGAATATTCACCCTTTCGAAAATTTGCTTTTTTCAAACGGTTTATTTAAAAATAAAGAACCGTAACGATTATGATAACTATTCGATATTAAAGTATAATGAATAAAGAGTATTTCAGCATTTTTTCAGATTTTTTTCTGTCTAAATATGTGAAATATAAGCTGCAGGACGAAAACGACCCATATGACCCAAGGTGCCATAAAAATTCATATGACCCACGCAGGGTTAAAGGTTCTATTTTCCCTTTCCTTTATTGGCGTCGCTATGAAAGGTCGATAGGTTTTTGAGAAATTTTAGAAGTGGAGGCGTTGTCTCAGACACAATTATGGTACATCCACATTGCGCTATGCACAACACTTATTTCACGTATCCATCATACAATATATATGTATATGTATATATCAAAAGGAGATGAGCAGCTGGAATGACTAGTATAAAGACTTAATTATGGTTGAAAAATCCCTCGTAGAAATTGCACACATTGGTGTAACTGTGTATTTATTCATCCCCTTCCTCAATTTCGGAAAGAACGCAGGCTCGCCAGATCAAGAACATCTGATCAACACTTTGTATAATCATGACTTAAAATACGTTATACTTGCCTAATCAGGCAAGCCGTATTGATATGAAATCAGATGCGCATCAGGCTGATATAGGGCGAATCTGATCTGGCATACCTTATTAATTCCTGATCCAGTTCTGATGACACATTAGGAAGCTTGATTATATTTTTGCTTGAAAATTTTTTACTATATCCCATGTATCTTCTTATGTATATTTTTATATACAATCAAGTTGGCTAAACTCTAATCTCTTTATTCCTCAGTGATAGTATTAAATGTCATAATAGTGACTAGGTAATTCGAAAATTCAATTTCTACTCGGGTATATTTTACATGTGAATTTCTGCCGAGCTGTTCTTAATTTATTTTAAATATATTATTAATTTCATGGTTAGTGAATTCCTTCTTTTCCTTCTTCATTCTTTTCATTCCTTCATCTTAACTCTCGTTTCTAGTTAGCTATCCAAAGAGACTCAATTTTATAAAAATTAGGTTTTTTTTCCTTGATATTGATTAAAAATTTCCTTGCATATTAATTATCTATTACCCATCGAATAGAATTTCAGGGAATATCTCTCCACGTTGGAATAGCAAGGCGTGTTTCAACACCTTAAACGAGCAGCGAACCTACCATTGAGTCCATTCTTACCGCTCGGAATTCACTCAAATTTTATTCACGTTACCTCCGGTCGTTCCTTTTCTTTCGGTTACTTCTAAATTTTAGTTATCAAATTTAAAGGCCTTGCTAGCCACTACGGCCTACGTAACACTTTATTTAATTCTATTTAATAATAAATATTAATTATATTTAATACTGTCGGTAATTAAATGTTTTACTTAAAAAAAATACAGAATATAAAATGCTTGAACTAAATAAAGAATCAGTAATAGTTGAGAATAAATAGTCTGTCTGCTCATCACATGCGTGAAATTGCGTTGCAAAACTTGCAAATTAATTATACTTTTGCCAGTACCACTTCCTTAGAATCTTTTGTCGAGCATCTTCCATCCACCGTCAAATCTACTTGTTCAAATCCTTTAGACATGCAGCGTAAGAAATGTGATAATGATTCAACTACTGTATACATACGATACCTATATTACAATATGATCCCACTAATAATTGTCGTATTTCACAGATGGGGCGGCGAGCGAATCGATTATCACTGCGGCGGTACTGATCTACTGATTGATCGGTATTGGTTGGCAACCAATGCGCGGAGTTGACTATTTCGTTTCGCCACAAATCCAGTTTGAACCAACGACTGATTTCAGTCTCCGGTATAATTCTATTATAGTCCAATTTAACCCCCCACCCATTCCCTTGCTTCCTGCCCACGAAGCAACCAACAGAATCCGCCTATAATTCTCACTTTACCTTATTTTTTTTAGTTTTCATTCCCAATACTTTTCTAGCCCATTTCTGTTTCGCTCTAGGTTATTAAGAACATCATTTTGTTCACATCCATTGAAAAAAAAACTTGTTGGCATTCTTGTACATAGAAATAACTGTAACTATTATCTTTTAAGCAAAGTTCTGCCATCTTTGATAATTATTTATTTATTGTTATACATATAAGCCTCTATTGTCTACTTCAGACGATTGGTGAATATGCTCAGTTGAAAACATTTATTGACGGGTTCAAAGCCAAGAAACATATTTACATATTGACTGATCCTATATCCCCCTAATCCCTCATTCTCTTCCTTTTCCCCATGAAAAAAATAATATATTGCAAACAAATTTTAATATATTTAATGTATAGCCCAGATATATAACAGATATATCTCGTATACATATATGTGAGATGTATATGAAATATATCTCAGATATATCTAAATACATCTGGGATAGCAAATTTTTCGTCAAAAAATATGTCTCAAAAATGTATTTTAGATATGACAGATCGAATCGAATTATTTATTCTATTAAGAAAACCTCGTGAAACAGATCTTAAATTAGAAAAAAAAAAAGAATGCATTTCTCGTAATTCGCGATTAATTCCTTTATGGTAACTTAAAGTTATCTGATCACCCATCAAGGTATTCTACTCCGTTTATTTTGCCTAACTTTGGTGACCGTCCAGCATCATCAGTCCATCTCGACTAAGTCTATTTTGCAAATAATATTAATTTAATCTACGCAGGGAAAAGATAGGCACAATTACTTGATAAATGGTTATGTGTAAATTAAATCAGTTTATATATTGTACTTTTTCCCATTTTATCACAAATTATCAAAGATTTTTAAAAACAGACATCTTGAAGTTCAATTGAAATACGCCATGAGCACAGATCAGCACTGTGGCCCTGATAAATAACTAGTACACAATAGTTATTAATTAAGTACGTAGTAAGAATCCCTACGTGATCAAGTAAAATACAAGATACTTTCAGTATATTTTAGTTGTACTATGGAACACAGTAAAATATTATATTACTCAATTTCTCAGGAAAGAGTACTGAAAAATTTTCTCCGTGTATGTTTTTCAATAAAACTGAATATGGCTAGTGGTTTTTACGAGCCAATGGGCAATTAAGAGTGTAGACACGAGTGCGAGTGTGTATAGTAATATTCACGTTAGAATGATACATGAAAATAACGTTATGCGCCAGTTATGGACGAGAGGAGACGTTTGTAGTCTGGTGCCTTTCGATTTTACTGTTACTGTTGCTACTGCCTGAAGTATATATATGCAGAGAGTGTATTTGGACAACAGTACATACTTTGCACATTTTACGGCGAAAAGTAATTGGCATTAAATTATTCGTACTACCATATCAATTTTTAGGTCCAACGCGCAAAAAATTCATAAATTCATTCACAAGTGTGTCGGGAATTTCACGTTCCAAAGTCTAACCCTTTCCTTTCTAAAGTTAGTGCTTATGAGTATCTATAAGTCGATAACTTTATGGTTTGTATTTCCACTTCAGTTGCTAGATAACTTTTACCTAAAAGTGATTCAAAAATCAAAGATTCTACAAAAAGAAACAACTGCAAGTTAGTTACTCGTTCTTAGTTTAAAGTAGGCTAAACTAAGAAATGTCAATGATACGAAGGTTTTTTGAAAATGAAATATTACAATAGTTGTTCCTGGCCACATTCATGACTATAAAAAAAAATAGGGACAAAATTGACTGATGTCGTACGTATCTAACAATGTTTATAAAAAGAACATTTTATTTATAGCGAAAAATATCAATTGTGATTATTTTTATTTTTTTTTAACAATAATTTACGAAGTCGACGATTTTAAGCATAAGAGAAAATCAATTAACGTTACATTTGTTTTCAATACACCACCCAAAAATGTATATATATATATATATATATATATATCCAAATTTATTCTGAATTTCTACTTCGAAACGACATTGCTATTGATATTCTACGCTCAACAAATATTTGAGTAATCCCGACAGAATGGTGTTCGCTTATTACAACGATTGAAGCAAACAGGGGGATTGAACTTTATTGAATTTCATCGCATTTCTGTCACGTATATGAATAAATATGCACTAACTGATATGAATAAAGTTTGAAATCGATACTCTATTAAATACAAATGCTAGTTCTAATAATAACATTATGGGAACTTATAGAAATCGACCTCTTTTACCTTCGGTTCTGTAACGAATTTCTAGTCATAATTCCCAAGTTGTCAATCAATGATCGACCTCCCAACGGGTAGAGTTGAATATGTTGATTTCCAATCCCAACTACACAACCTTCGCTTTCTGAAAAAGGGTGCATTACAAATACTCGAAATTAACACATTTCTTTTATTAAAGAATGAGTCAAATTAGGAATTTAACAATATAATGATAAGCAATAAAACCTTGAAGAGTGGTAACAAGTCACACGTGAAAAAAATTCCGCTAAAACTTATCAAATTTAACCTGTTTCTGAAACGATTTACAGATTTGCTAATTATAATATTTAATTTTCGAGTAATTCACAATCACTCATGTTAGCGAGGTTACTCTTCGTGGTTTCCAGTGTGACCAGTCAGTATCCCTATTATAATGTAATGCAAAGTGAGCTTTTGTCATATGACAGTCCCTGTTGGATCTCTTTATTAAATTTCCAGCAAACTGTTAAATGAATCGACCTAAAATTTATGGAGGATATCATGTTCCGGATTTAGATAGAATAATAACATTTACAGGTGTTTACCACTTGCAGTTCCATAATAGCACATGCGAAAATATCCAAAAATTTGTCCAAATGCATAGGTGAATCGCCTAATCACGCATGTTGAAACTTTCAGTGAAAATCATAAGCGTTTAGCTGAAATAGTAAGATTTGCCAATATCGAGCACTTGCAATTAAAAAATATCACAACAAAATTAATTTTCTTGCAATGAAGAATATATAACATAAGACCGCATGCTTTAAGCGGTCCCGCCTTGAGGCAAATCTGTATACAGGGTGTTTTTATCTTGACAAATCCAAATAACTTAAAAACAAAACATTTTCAAAAAAACTGTTTCAGGAAAACGTTGTATGGTTTCAAGGTGCAAATATAATAGCAATAAATTTTTTCACTTGATGGAGGTTTCAAGGTCATTTCAAGATACACTTTTTCAAAAATGCATTGTTTTCGAGTTATTTGGATTCGTCCAGATAAAAGGCTCATCCTGTATATTGTATAATGTGAATGCAGGTATGCTCTACGATGCCGTAAATGATGACGTGCGCGTATGCCGGGTGTGGGCACATGCGCAAACTTAGATGTAAAATGTAAACTCGTTATTTGTAATGTAATAATACTAATAAATTTGCAATTTAATGCTTAACTACACTCCACTCGTCGTTCTTTTCATGTTTAAGCAAGCCGTACAAATTTTCACGATAAATGCCATGTAATCGTAATGTGGGAGATGATGTCGACGTCGTGACAGTCGCTCGATGAAACTCGTACACACAAACGGATACACGTATTCATGGACATTAATTCATGGAACAGCTAATTTTTATTTCGGAAGCTCATAAGAATATCAAATATTTTTACATAATAAATATCCTCTACGTTATCTCTACTTGGATATAATTATTCATAGTATTAGTTTTAATCTTGCTGCGAAAAATTTGAATAAGCACGAAACTAGATCAAATAGCCGCAGCATTTTTACATACAGTAGTCAATAGTGGTCAAAGGCTATCACTTTAGAAAGGCAAGTATCTCACTGGCATGCTAATTATAACCGATCATATATATTGTAACGTTTATCGATAGTGCAATTTCGCGCGTTCCTCATGACTCATGAGTGTACGAAATGGGATGTAGGGAACTCGGGGCTGGCGTCTTTAAGAACTTAGGCGACACAGGATTAAATGGTAAAATAAAATAACAGAGATTTGTTAAATTATCGATGATAGGTACAACGTCTGAATTATCGTCTGAATTAAACGTCGATAATGTAGGAAAGGATTGTCGGGAAAGCGTCCTATATTTGTTGTCTATTCCTATCTCTCTCTGACCTGTCTTTGAGGAACAAAGGATGCACCTGTGTTAAGACAGTCGCCCTAGTGACGTTCTGCCTATCTATTGGCTATGGATCTACATGCGAATTGACTAATCACGACGAGGATAATAGATTGAAATCAATATGGCGTCAACTGAAGTTCCTGATGTAGATCGCAGTGCTCTCCTTAGAACTTTGACAATGTTTCTCTACACGACAGACTGGGCGGAATAGCGAGCGCTGATATGCCGTAGCCTCCGACAAAATTCGTTACAACGATTTTATGTAATTACTATGCTGTATGCCAGTGGGTATAAATTGAGCTCAAACACTTTAAAACAATTTTACTGTGCGCTATCCTTTCGGATTTAAGTCACGCTTACTCTACTGTTACTCACGTTCGATGTACTGGGAGAATGTTGCATTTTTAGAATTCGAATTAGAATTCGAATATTGAATTTAATTTGAAATGCATTATTTAACTAATGAAAGTGCGATATTGATTAGGTGAAAGCGCTAATCCTCTATCAGACTTTATTTTTATTATTTTCCACGTATTAACTTTCGGGAGCTGTTTTTTATCTATCGGCTATTGTTGACAATAGCCGCCTGTCCTTATTGTTTGTTTCTAACGAGTGCGCTCTCAGTACAGGAGTACTGAGAGATTGATCGATTTATTACGTTAATATGTATATATTTTTTTATATATAAAAATATATAACTAAGAATTCATAACATAAAAAAATGATCAAAAAAATCAATATACGAAATATAAAAAAGTATTGCTTACAGATATAAAGATATTGCTGATAATAACTTTTAATGGAATTTATTGCTTACAAATTGGGTTGATGGCTCACTGGGTAGAGTGTCACACTCCTCACTTCAAGCATCGTAGCAATCGCAGGTTCAAATTCCGTTTCGAGTACTATAAATACACGGTTTTATACGTAATTTTTTAATTTCTTTTTATTAAACAACTTATCAAATCTTTGTATCGCAATAGCATTATATGTTTACTCAGGTCGCGTGTTTTGGGAGAAATCTTTCGTGGCACATTTTAATAAAGACCTTTATGTGCAATATTTGAAATTAAAAAAACGGTTGACTAATATAAATAATAAAAAGTTATTGCCATTAAAGGCAGAACATATTTCAAACAAGGCATAAGGCTCGTCAGAGCCACGAGCCATGTTACAAGTTTATCAGCTAGATGGTAAAACATTGGGCAATCTAAATGTCCCAAACAAATGATTAAACTCAAATGTATACAATAATGTTTTTACGTAGCATACTTAAATTAACCACCTGACTTGAAACCGCGTAACCCAGACGTTCAATTCTTTTCGGACCATAACTATTAAATATTAATAATAGTAATCTGTATACTTTTCATTCTATATAGTTATACAATTACATTTAATATATTTTTTATCACAGATTATTATCGAATAGTTAAAATGGTCTTTTGTTACTTGCAGAACGTAGAACAATTAGACAGTTTGGTCCGCGCCATGGCTGAATAAATGTCAAGTGAAAGGATTAACAAAATTATATTAAGAGGGGGTCCTGCTGTAGAAGATCGAAAAAGTTGAATTTTTTTGAAATGTCACAAAAACATCTCAAGAACATACCCTGAAAGCTACAGGTAAAAACTCCAAATATTATCAGAGCTACGATGAATTTTCTACCTTGGCATCGAGCGCACGACCATGTGTGACCCTGCCCTCTGTGCTTCGGTCGCTTCTCGCACGGTCTCTTTTGTTTGTATATGTATATAAATTTTGTATATATATATTGTCTATCTGAAACTAGAGGCATTTTCATGTGTCTAGTGGGTGTATACACCTTGTGAATGTGAGAATAGCGGACAAAAGAAGAGCATCGCTTCACTTTTAGCGTTAACGCCGAAACATCTGCATTCCATCCTAAAAAATTATTGGAATAGTCACTTTCATTGTTGCCTATATTCTCAGTGAAGGCTATTACACAGTTTTAAAAATAATGAACACACTGGACATCAAAGTAGGCAAACAATACTAGACGTTTGCTGAAGCGCACGTCGCGCACTGATTCACGCGTCAAGAGAGAGAAAGTCAAACCAAGTTAAAGAGGCTCAATATCGCGAAAAGAAGCTCAAAGTGCCCAGCAGGACATTTACAAGGAAGAAGAAGGTCTATTGGATGGTCCTTGAATAGCTGATTAGCCTGGAACAGCTGTAAGTATTTGAGAAGTATACATTTTCTGTACGTAAAATTTTGAACGTATTTTTCTCGACCCGAGTGTTTGAAACCTGGCGTGCAACATATTTTAAAAACTAGTCATCCGATCTTCTTGAAATTTTTAGTTTTTTAGAATACCATTTTTCCAAATCGAGAACCCTCACGTTCGCTTCAATTTCACTAATTCAAACATTTGTTACAGCCAAACAAGAGTAAAAATAAGTGCGAAAAAATTAATATTTCTATCCAAAACAGTATCACCTCACAATTGTGTAATTTCATACGCTTTTTTATGTGTACCGACGACAATATTTCATTGACTTAAGACAATTTTTTTTATCTATTTCAGATAATTACTGTCAGTGTTAGCCTGCACGCCAATTGTCAACTCTGTCGCCGAGGCTCGACAGTTACGCCCCTATAGCGGCGAATCGATTCAATATTTTATTGTGAAAAAATTCTAAATGTAGTTCAAATGTGCCTAATATATTATGAAAGTTTCAAATAAACAGATGTTTTATTTTCTTTGAAATTGATTCCTAAAAATCACCTGGTATTTCGTATTCTATACCAGGACTCCCACTCGCCCCGCCCCCTAAATGTAATAAAAGAGTTACTCAAGAATACATCAGAATTTGGTGGCACTGTTAAGAGTGCTTGTAGAAACAAAATTGCATACATAGGTGTGCAATGATTTTTCATCCAGTCTTGTACTATTTTGCGGTCTACAAAGGAATTTCTTTCCACATCTGAATTATGGCGTCTTAACGAGCTGTAATATTGACACAAGAATTCTTTAAGTGCAGAACTTTAACACTTTCTGATTAATCTTTAAGACACCGTGCTCAGTATTTAGAATTCTTTAATGAATATGTGAGAACTGTTTACGTTTCCAGGGACAGTAATAAAACAATCACACACACTCGACCACGCACTCACACTGAACCCCGTAATTCATCATTTAGAGAGCCGCCGTTTTCTACGAGAAATCTCAGCAATCGCGATCCGCAATTGTTTGATAGCTTCGTTATCACGCGAGCTGAAAACGAGATTCACACTCTCTCAATCTGCCGGTCATTCGAGTTCTCTTTAAGAGATTCCCCCATTTTCAGCGCGTTGTCCGCGGGGACGCAGATCGTGGCCGGTTAAAATTTCCGGGATACTGGTAGCGCATCCCCGCAGTGGGGCACGCCTTACGTGCAAATTCTCAACCGAAAAGGGCGCCGGTCTACTACTTTCCCTCGTTTCTTCTTTTCAGAACCCTGAACTACGCACCCCATAGAGATAGAGTTCAGAGGCACCACCTTGTCGACGACGATACGTGGAGATGTGAGATTTTGTAACGGGTCATCCTGTTGTAACGTTACA